>JAKKZN010023003.1:0-22882 GCA_033441825.1 Pangasius elongatus | reverse complement strand
AATTTCAGAGGAAACACAAAACAACATTTCACTGGCTCACTGAACGCAACATGCTTATTCTTTCCTAATAAACCTTTACCTCTTGAGTGTGTGTATATCTGTGTATGGTCACACGAGCAAAACCTGATACTCACATTGGAAGTAAAGCTCTTCATCTCCTTCCTGGTCTGCTTTACTGTAGCCACAGTGCCTTAAAAAAAAGAGAGAGATAGAGACAGAGACAGAGAGAGAGAAAGAGAGAGAGAGAGAGAGAGAGAGAGAGAGAGAGAGAGAGCCTGTAAAGCCAGGTTGTACTGGAGACTCCTTCCAAAGATGTTAAATAAACGTTTCCTCACAAAAAGCTCATATCAGCGATTACTAATCAAAAATTAGCAGTTTTTTTTTAAATATATTTTTAGGCTTAGATACTCTATAAATCCCTGTGAATTAGCGAGAAATAATAACATATCAGAACAACTGTCAGAGTTGCTATTCTGACCAATCAGATTTGAGAACTCTGTATAAATATAAATTATTACATATAAATTAAATATAAATTACATAATTGTTAGCTATACGGCTAGGCCTCTGAACATGAAGTGGCTAAGCACAGCATTCAGGCATGATTGGAAGTGATGGGAGAGGATGAACAACACACACACACACACACACACACACACACACACACACACACACACATATATATATGTGTGTACGCACATTCACATGGCAGCGAAAGGAAACAAAGTGGACTTTCATCCTTTTCCGGAGCATCCTTCCTTTCTATCGCATCCAAATGAAAAAAAACATGCAAAAAAAAAAAAAAAAAGTAGCACGCTCTCGTTCCTGGCATGGACACTGGTGACACAAGTGGCATGCTGATGGGCGAGTGTGATCAGCTCGGGGGGAGTGTGTGGAAGAATCCACCGTGACGCCCACGAGAGACAGGAAACAAAAGGCAAGCACATGCCAGAGCGGAGGAGACTCACAGGAGCGGCGAGTCAACGGGGGCCGCGAGAGCGTACCTTCTCCCGATGATGAAGCCGAACACCATGAACACCAGGATGATGGTGCCGGCTACTGCCACCACGGCGATGATGATGACCGGGTTCTGCTCGCTCGACACAATCGTGGCTAACACACACACACACACACACACACACACACAGAAGGCAGGCTATTAAAACGACTAGCAATTACATAACAATTCTATGACATTAATAATATGTTAATACTTCTCTATGTCTTTGTTATATGCAAACTGAAATACATACTGAAATACTGAAAACCCAACCCTCATCCCCAAAAACGCGGCAGGCTACGTTGTGGAAATCCACTCCCGTACCTAAATACCGCCATTACTTGCTGAGGAAATGTGAACTTTTCCAACAAATTTCATCCACTCCAATATATTTAGGCTCATTCAATCATCGGAACTAGCATGCTAGCGCGTAGATGAGCATTAGACATGAGTGTAACCCCCTTTTTTTTCCGGCATCTCTCTGTTCTATTTTAGGGGCTCTCTCCGAGTGCACGGTTCTACTGTTTCTGAAAATGGGCTTAATAGTTCCCAGTGGTAACGTGGTGCCCTTCATCTGAAACAATGACACATTCAGGTTGGAGCGTTTCACGTTCGGACTGCTTCTCCGCCGCTAAAAGAGCACTCGCATTGACAGAGTGCTGAGGGAACAGGATATGCCGCTCCGGCTCAATAAATTATACAGCGAGACAGCAGTATTTAAAGAGCACGTCATGGCGGGGATTTTGACAGGCATTCACACTTTTTTGTTGTGCAGGAGTTACTGTGGAGTCGTGTAGTTCTGCTCAAATACCGGCTCAGAGCAGGAAAAAAAAGCAGAACACAGAAATCCAGCATCGACAGCTCAAATGTTGTAAACCGCTTCTGGTATGAAATCACAAAATATTACTAAATATTCCTAAATAAACCTAACACGCAGCAATATTCCATTCACTACTTTTAATTTCTTTTTTATTTTTACACAAAAAACAATTATCCCTAAGCCTTATGATGGGAGTAATGTTTTATAATGCTTAAGTGACAGTAGGGGTGTGGTCAAGCGCTGGCTGGGATTGGGAGGCGGGGTCGCGGAGAACGACTGCAGTAATGGATGAATGGATGCAGCTGTGTGTGTGGTTAATGAGGAAGTGTATTTATAGACTTTTCGTTTTTCAGCGTGTGGCTTTTGACATGCAAGTGAGGGCTGACGCCGGTGAGCCGGCAGTGACCTTGCCTGTGAACAGACCGAAGGCAACGGAAACTGTGTGCAGGCTGGTTTTGTTTTGGCTCTCTTTAAAGCGCATTAATTTGCCAAGAGAAGCCATAAAAAGGAAGTTGGAATCAAACTACATTAGAAATCGAACACTCTCCGAAGCCTGCCTATCAGAGATTTACATAGTGTATTGATATTGATTCATTAATGCTTGTAGATCGTTTCATTAACGCATTTTATCACAAGAAATATCACTTAAATACATATCTTTGCTTACCAGTTGCATGTTTAATTAGTAGCAGATAGAACATCATAATATTAGTAATCCATACCAGCTCCCGATGACTCGTCCTTGGTGGTGACCTCGAGCCTGGGACCGAACATGCCGTATCCGGCTGAGGTGAACGCTCTGATCTGGAACACGTATGCCGTGCTGGGCTTCAGGTTGTTCACCGTGGCCGACGTGGACTTGGACTTGACTGTCGAGTAGATGCGATCCTTCTGGTCCTTTACGTAAAAAAAAAAAAAAAAAAAAAAATACCAAATACAATGATTTTCGCTATTCAGGCTGAGGGGAAACAAATACTTTCTCCAAGTGCTTTATGCAGAGGAAAAGCTGATCTCGAGGGTTTTTATCCGAGGACCTTCAAGGGTCTCGCTGCTTTTTTTCAAACGCACAGAGCTGGCGGAGGAACGATATTGAAAGACCGACAGCCTTCGCGCGTTACTGTGGTAACTGTGAGAAAGAAAGCTGTCGAGAGCAGCACTTGGTTTACAATGGGCTCGAGTCTCGAGAGGTTCGCATATGATCTGCTTCTCTTTCTCCCGCACACATGTCGTTAACGTAACGTTAAGGATCGTTGAGGGAACGCTCGTCTCTAATTTTCCAACCACAGCGCTGGATCTGCCCAGGAAGCAGACAGATCTTTAAACTTCTCCCTTTTTTTTTTTAGTGTGTTTCAAAGCCTTTGTGTTAACTCTTGGCTAAATGTCTTATGTGAGTGTCAGTTACAGGAAAGACTTGGCGAAAAATGAGAATAAAAATGTTTGGTGTCTGAAGGTTAGCACTGGAGCTATAAGGGCAATTTTTAGAGGTAATGGCTATTTAATAAGGCTTTTTTTGGGGGGTGTTTTTCCCTTCATTTTCTCCAAGATTTCATCTTGGCCAATTTCCATCCACCAGCCAGCTCTCCCCTTTCATATGACAGCCACCACCTGGGAAGGTTGAAGGATAGCACATCTTTTCAAACAGCTGCTCATGCTGCCTCACAGGGCTGTGTAACAGACTCAGAGGAAATGGTATCTGCCCTGTTCTGCATACACAAGCTTACAGATGCCCACAATTGGCTAGTGTCGCTGTGATTGACAGGGGAGAGAGACTACGCTGTCCCTCCCACCCATACCGCATGGCCTGTTTTGCTCCTATGGACTCTGAATCACAGATGGTTGTGGAACTCAAACGGCACCTCATGAAGTGTTTTATTCTTCTGATACCAAAGCACGATTAGTGTCAACACTAAAACATGTATTAGAATGACACATTTCACATTTTTATCCCTTTATAGCTCCATTTAATGTTGTGGAATGTCGACGAAACTGATCATATGGTCATCATATCATGAAACCGTCCCTTCACAATACATAATTTATCGCTTTTTCTGAGATTTTGCTAACAAAAGACCCAACAAGGGTCACTATAGGTTCAGAGATTTGTTGAAAAATCAAACAAAAGTGTTACAAAAAGCACTTACAGTTGAGGATAATGACGTGTATCGTGATGTTATTATATCGCAAAATCAACAGACTATCGCTATAATTGCCCAGCTCTAGCTGTCAGTCAATACTGCATTCTTTTACAGCATAACGTACTTCAGTGAATTGAATAAGAAAACGTCAAATGCTGCATTAGGCTACAATATGTGTGTGTGTGTGTGTGTGTGTGTGTGTGTGTGTGTGTATATATATTGGTCTGTGTAGTGTAATGAAAGTTTCATAGTCTATGTGTCACACCTCAGTGTGTGTCGAGGACTTTAGGAGCAAACACACTGTAGCAATTGTAAGCATGCTCATGCATGCATATGTGTGCGTGTGTGTGTGGGTGTGTGAGCCTGCAGAACTGCTGCTATTTTCTAGCATGTAAAAAACTTCTGGCTAATTCAATTCTCCCAAGTGCCTTATTCATTATTTGGATTATTAGAGAAGGATGTGCTCCGGACAGAGCTGAATGTTTGCAGGCAGAATAAATGCAAATGGTACGGCGTAGAGAAGGAGAGGAAGACAAGTCTGGGGAAAGAGGGATCTGGGGTGGTGACAGACAGGTACCCACACAGTGTCGAACTCAAACGCAGAGACAGAATAGCATTCTTCCTGCTTTCAAAACACACACCTACGCGTGCACTCTCTCTGGATTTCTCATTGCTGCTTTCTCTCTCTCTCTTTCTGTCTCTGACTTTAATAGACTCACCTTCTCATAGTACTTGATCTCATATTCGGTGATGACTCCATTGGGCTGCTCGGGTTCCTGCCACGAGAGCTGGATGCTGTGCTCCTGCACGCGCTCCTTTATCACCTCGCTGACCTGAGACGGAGCTGAAACACACAGAGAGAAAGACTCAGGAAAGTTGCGACAGCTATACGTAAACTTTACAGACATCAGCCCACTAGATCCTATACCGCAAACATTTTTTTTACACACATATACACAAACACGGCAGACACAAACACATGTATGCACCTCTCGACTGCTAGGCTGATGAATATTCACGTGGCAGCTCCCAAATGTTTACGGCTGGTAATGGAAATTTCAATTAGGGAGCAAACAGCGGAAGACAGTCTCATCCCACCCAGAAGGAAAAAGACATGTCTGCCTCGCGAACGGCAATTATGTCAAATTAATTCCAACCACGTGAGTGCCTCGCATGCCCCCCAAAGACGACCGAGACTCCACAAGCCTTTCGTGAAAACCATGACGCACATCTCCGCTGATAAACATTCCAATTAACCACAGGCACTTGACGGCGCCTTGCTACGATCCTTCACCTTTTTTCGTCTTTCTTTGTCTTTTTTTGCCATCATGCTTCTTGATCATGTTGTTATTAACCACTGGGATGCTAATCACATTTTTAGCACTGAGGTATTTCTAACTAAAAATGAGCAGAAATTATTTCCATCTACATTACCATATAACATGCTAGTATCCTGGAAGGTACTGCATTGAAGTGTATGGAAGGAGTCTCCAGTGTCAGCGCTGTGGAACAGTCAGAAGTAAACCTGGAAGTTTAAGTTTCGTAACCTATCTTCAAGAGAAAGAATGAAAAGAGAGGCTATTGAGCGAACGGCTGTTTATAGCTGCTATAGCGTAAGTGAGAACAGGAAATAACTAACACTCGGAGACATGCTGTTATAGGAAAATACATCAGGGTGCTAACACTAAACTATTTTAAGGATTTTGAGTTGTTGAGTCACATCATTCCACCATGTCGTTGATTATTTTCCTTTAACAGTACACTCTGAAGTGTTTTATTCCTTACATGTTGTTTAACACCTGAGAAAATGATTTTGTTTTCAACACTAAATGCTATCATGGTTGGAGTGCGATTTGGATGTCTGCCATTAAGACAAGTGTGTTGCAAGTGAGCTACCACTCACACCACGAGGATACCAGTAACAAATATGCAAAAAAAAACAAAAAACAAAAAATAACTCTCAAGAGAACCTTTAGCTGAACCATGAAAAGCATTACGGGGTAAACGCTGGAGGTCGTGACCTCACTGGTCCAGGTCTTTGCTCTGCACTGACCCGTTGTGAACGAGAGACTGCGGATTAAATTCGGATTTTGAGCATCTGACACTAATGCAAACGGCAGCGTGTGCCTCCAGACTGTACCAGTCAAACTCTGTTTTGACATGTCTCATGTAATCGAACTCAAACAGTGTGACTGCATTAGTGCCACCACACACACACACACACATATGCTGACACACCAGTCTGTGCTCAGCCACACTGTACTGCAGAGTTCACGTCGACTTCAACAAAAGCCTCAACATCATATTCTAAAATAGCATGCAGACAAACCTATAAAAGCTATCTACGTAAGGATTGATCATCTCACATCTCAAATTCAGTCACCGACATTTCATAATCCAAGCTCCGGTTTTAACTTTGCTACTAAGCTTCCTTTCATTCACATTTCTTCACAATGTTGCTCCACTGACAGTCATTGTATGCAGCGAGTGTCAATTACCCAAGAGGACGAGGCATATAGCGATGGCGATGGCGAGGGTTTGCAATTTAATATGACACTTGTACACTTGAGAAGGTTCGAAGCTGAGTAATTGGATATTTTAGCCTCTTCACTGTTTGTCTGTCACTTGATGGGTGGTTTGCACACAAGGCTAAAGGGCCTTTCATAACAGTTGCCTCTTTACCATAGAGATGGAGGACAGGATGGACAGCCTAGCTATTATTGGAGGACATGGAGAGGCCCTCACACACTGTTTTAATGTCCTGCATTTAAAAGCCTGCTGTATTTTAGTTTCTTTTCAATGATAAGCACTCAAATGTAACATTAGCCATTATATATGGAGTCAAAAATTGCCTCAGAGCATTTGAGTTTGTGGCTTCTAACTTCATTTTCAACTCTGCATTAAACTATAACAAGTTACATCAAACTACTTCATGCTCAAGCTAAAGCTAGCTTAAGATATCAGTGTATAGTTAGCTAAATAACAAAAAAGAACACTAACCCTAGCTACACTAGTAGTAGTGTTTAATTGCAAATACAACTGAATCTGCATTAAGTATTCTTATAGTATTATACTATATAGTATAGTAAGAAAATACGCACTTGCGTTTGATGCTAACTTTGCCTGGTCAGATGACATATCAACACAAACCAGTTACATGCTCAAACTAACTTTAGCCAAGTGTGCTCAATATATTGGTAAAGTATATTGAAATATCAATACCTAGCAAGCTAAATATTAAACAAAAAAACTAACTAACAACAGCTAGCCGTCTACTCCAAATCAATGTATTATATTTAGCTAGCATCTAACTAATAGTTATTGGAAAAAATGCATAAAACAAAATAATCATACACCAAAACACACTTTCACTTGATGTTAACTTTGCCTGGCCAGGCGACATATCAAAACAAAGCCAGACAAAAGCCAACTACACTGTGTTCAAGCTAATGTAAGCTAACCAGTATCTAGCTAGCTAAACAACAAACTGTCCATTCCAAATCAAATTTAGCCTGAATTAGTTTAAATGTATGATGGTTAGCTAGCATCTCTAACTAATATTTATTGCAAAAAAAAGGTACAGTAACTAAATAATCACACACAAAAAATTAATTAGATATTTTCATTTGATGCTAACTTTGCCTGGTCTGGTTTGTTCTTAAGCTAATGTTAGCGACACACTGTTCAAAAGCTAGAAAACAAGAAAAGTACTAAACACTTAGGACCTTTTAAGGGTTACTGGGTTTGTCCCTCTGAGGTAATAACAAAAAGGTTCTGTGTAGATTCTGTCTACATTTTAATTGCTAACTGCTTAGCGAGCTGGCTAATGTACCACAGGTGGCTTAATATCTTCACCAAGGCTAGGTTTAGCATGTGGTTACTAAATGGTTATTAAATTATTAGCATAACACTAGCTGATGATTCGTGACTTCGTTTTGGTGACATTTCAGAGATTTACCTCAGATTAGCTGAATATTTGAGTGTCTTACTGTCTGAGAGGAAAAGAAAAATGCTAATATGAGATTTGTCTTTCAATGGTATTTTTAACCAGTGCTCTGTAACTGCCATTAATGGCACACTTGAAATTAATAACATCAGCCAGACTCTGATTTTTACCACACCTGAGGGGTGATACGTCGCAAAAAAGTGCAAAATTGTCCAGAGACTGGACAGCCAACATTAGCAACATTAGCGTGGGTATTAGCGACCTTCCGAAACCTCATGCTAATTCAGGCGGAAGCGAGCTTCCATCATGTCCTGCATTAGAATATATTAGAGCTACATTATGCATGGGGATTTTTAATATCCTCGACTTTCTCCTCCATCTCTCTGTCTATGTCACCCCCTCCCCCACTCCTCATCCTCTCTCTCTCTCTTTCTACCTTTAGCAGGAGGGAAGTGTCACTTCATTATAAAAACTTCATTATAAAAGTTTCATCATGTTTCTTTTTTTTTTTTCTTCTTCTTGGCTCAGGAAAGATGGTGATGAGTGGAATGTATAAGCTCATTTCTTTCAATTAGGAAAGCTATTTGAGTCAAGACTGAACACAGACAGATTCCTCGTACGCCCACTCTCAAGCCTTATCCCTGCTAAATTTTCAATTACTCACGCGGGAAATGGAGACATGTGCTTTCTGATGATGCGGGAATTAAGCATGCAAGGGCCAGATTGCTGCTTTGGCTCAGCACATGCTGTTAGATATATACGTGCGATGACCTCATTTTAGCATGATGGAGCAGATTCTGATAGCGGCGTAATTTGATGCGTCACAGGAAATGGTGCTCACGGCAATGATGTGGAAAGGGTGGGAAAGGGTGTGTGTGTCTGTGTGTGTGTGTGTGTGTATATTAGCAAAGCAGAGCATGTGCAGTAGCCTCTGGTTCTAATCTCACTGGTCAGAGCTTTGAAGCCTATTCCAGCAGTCAATGGACAGAGAGAGAGAGAGAGAGAGAGAGAGAGAGAGAGAGAGAAATAGAGAGGAGGAAGTGTCGAAGATCAAAATTAACCCTTCCACAGGGATGTCAATGTCTGTTTTTTGTTGTTGTTGTTTTGGTTTTATAAACAATTTTCAAATCTTGTTGGACATACAAAGATTCTAGCACTTTAACATACCAACAAACAAACAGACAAACAAAGCAAACAACTAACTAACTAACTAACTAAATAAATAAATAAATAAATAAATGAAAACAAACAACTAATTAACTAAATAAATAAATGAACAAACAAGTAACACATAGCGTTGTAATGAAACACTCCGGTAACGTTTCGATTTGATTCACGATACTGTGTTCACAATTCGATTCAATTTGATTCACAAAAAAATTTCAACACAATTTGAATGAAGAAAAATCATGACTGAAAAGATTTCTTTTTTACTTCTGAATCATAACCAATGCAAAACAATGTTCATTTTTGTCCATATGAAATTAAATACATTCAAAATTGCTACGAACAGAGGTTAAATATCATAAACAAAATGGTAGGTCACCATATCTTGAATATAAATAAATAAATTTAGAAATTCTCCCAAAAAAATTGTGATTGAATAAACAAAGCATCTGACTTTGGGACTTTGAAAATGACTGACTGAATCATAATGAGCTCCATAGTAGAAAAAGAGCTCCAAAGTCGGCTAAAATGCCCAGTTTCTGCAGCCTCTTTCTCAGGCACCATAGCTCACAGACATGCAGGGCTGGTGTTGTTTAAAAGCTACTGAAGAGCTCTTTTTAATCATTATAACCA
The DNA here is from genome assembly GCA_033441825.1 of Pangasius elongatus. Lineage (NCBI taxonomy): Eukaryota > Metazoa > Chordata > Actinopteri > Siluriformes > Pangasiidae > Pangasius > Pangasius elongatus. The sequence goes on along the minus strand of JAKKZN010023003.1, from coordinate 13,181 downwards.
TTATTTGGTTGTGTAACCGTATTATTAAGAGGTGTGTTGGTCATTGCAATCCAGAGCTATTGAACTATCAGTCACTTAAAAAATGTAGATTCCTGTTTCGGCAATGAAACGTGAATCTCGCAGGCTCTCCAAGAAAGAACGCTATCATGTGACCAGCATGCTCTCTATATATTTTTACTCTTTGGGTTGCACAGATTGGGACCTCTGGTTTTCAGAAAGTGCAACTGCATTACATGCATAATTTCCATGTTGCACATCTTCACAATTTTGCACAATTTTTTCATGATGCATCATGCCACAATGTGTCGTTACACCCCTAATAACCCCTAATAAATAAAATAAAGCAAATAAAACAAACAAAAAAAACAATCCAACCAATTCTGAAAATGTTCCACACTTGTCCACTGCAAAAGTGGTGGTTCTTGGCTGCCAGAATTTGTTCGGTTCCAGCGCCAAAATGCTTTTGGCATCATTTAGTTACCATGACAAAAAGCTTGTTTTTTTTTTTGTTGCATTCCTGAGTGTATTCTTCACACCTGCAATATGCTCTCTCCAAAGCCAAGCCAAGCCCCAATCCAAATCCAAACATGTTTTTTCATCGGAACACGATGAACATCCTTCCCGGAGCTAATCGACTCTTACACGTCACTTAATCAACATGTTACTGCCTGTCATCCATTTGATGCAAATGAATATGACTCACATGTTGCACATCAGAGTAGTCTTATTAAAACTGGAACACGTTAACTCGGAGGAAAACATTACGTAGCAATACTGGAGGGGGAAGAAAGAAAATCAATGTAGAATATAAAGAACGAAAGTTAGGTGAAAAAGTTTCCACTTAACGCTGGAGGGTCAACTTGTTGTTAATGCTCTTATAGTTTTGTAACATTTTGGGTCTTAAATTGGTACGAACATGGAGTTTCAGCTGCAGCTCCAGTACCAGGAACATATTGGTGGAAAAAAGGTACTGGAGGTATGTGAGAGGAGAGAAAAGAGATGTGTAGGCGAAGAGTGGAGAGGAGTGTGTTCTCTCAGTTGGTAGGGGCTCAGTGAGTCAGAAAATAGAGCAAGTAGCCATTGATGTCCAGCACTTTGATGAATGTGGAGAGGAACTGATGGTACTGCAGTGACAACATTTTCTCTCCCACTCGCTCACTCACTCGCTCCCTGGACGAGAATGAGCCTCTTCAGCCACCGTAACGGAGAGCTTTGTCAGCTTCAAATAGAGCGAGGCCAGAGAGGCACTCCAGCCCAGGCACGCGCACACACACGCACACACACACACGTACACCCCACATGGACACGCAACAAATCCTCCCTGTTTAGTCAAAAATGAACCAATGACTCACACCAGTAATTTATGTGTCTCGGTTTTGATCGTAGTCATCAGTCTGGTGGCTTGAGTAAAAAAAATAACACGGGTCAAAGCGTAGAGGGGAAGTCCACACTTTAAAGCTAAGCCCCATCTGCACTTTGTATATTTTATAGCTGCATTCTGTTCCAGCTCTGATGCATCAACCTGGATGAGAAAATTCAGCGATGACAGTTTCCCAATAAAAAAAAAAATACAAAAAATAAATATCTGCAGGATATTTAGGCAGATTGTGGTGTTGGGTCATTGATTATTTTCCTGTTTTATTCCACTTCTCATCTCAGACGACTGGGTCTCTCAGTAGGCACTTTTATTCACTGCTTAACACCCTCCACTGAATTAGCACTGCATCGTACAATAAGTACGAACTATTTTGAGCTTATTTTTCAAAATCGTATTAATCCTTCCTCAGACGTCCGGCGACACAAGACGTCTGGACCCTCCTACGTACGGCATGACCACATTATTCATCCGTCCTACATTCATTTCCGTTCCGTTAGTGCTGAATCTGGAGGCTATTTTTTTTCCCCCCTCCGAACGTAATATATGAGCGCGTAACTAAAGTGAATTTAAATGACAGTGATGGAAAATCATCTGCCTGTTTCTCACAATCAGCAGCACTAAAGGTGGAGAAAAGCGTATTTCCCAAAAGATTCGAGAACCTCGGCACATGTTAAATGAAAATGCGGCAACACGGTTACGTTATTGCGCTGGAACATTTTGCACCGTATGGAATAAACTCGTGCTGTACAAGCTTCTGGGTGAATTTCTGGACCGTTTTCATCAGAACCCACCGCTGCCGAGGTCAAACGTAATCATTTGGTTGCGCAAACAATATGTACGTCATATCTATATATTTCACCATAACAAAGCGCACCACTTCATGCACTAAACCTCAGCCGTACTCAGTTATGTTGTACTTGTAGTACACCTTAAGTACCTTAAGTACTTATTATAGAAATGAAGTCAAACCCATAAAGGCTAATGATGCAAAAAAGAAAGCTTTTTAGCACTGTTACGCTTTCAGCCAAAAATGTAAAAGGAAAAGCCTCATTTTGCCCCAAATAGAATAAATGTGTTCATATTGCACACACACACACACACACATACACACACACATAATGCAGGAAAAAAAAATAACAGACTCTTGCTCACTATAAAAGCAGTTTAGTGAACACACTGCACTTTATTTACAGCCTCAGCTGACCTTTTGCAAAATGAGCAGCTACAAGACGCAGCTTTCTGCTCCACGGACTCAAAAGCCTTGATGGGTTTCATCTTAATAAAACTGCACGCTGGAGCTTTCGGTAAACAAGCTAAAGAGCGCCGACCTCGTCATCTCAGAACAATGAGGTAATGCCTGAGGCCACAGACGCACAAACAGATACATACAAATTCACAAATCTGATACGCACAAAACAAACGCTACTGTAAAAAAATGTAACTTATTAAACTTGTCATTTTATTTTTCTCATATGAGATTGCAAGATTCTTCTGTTAAAAAAAAAAAAAAAAAAAGTTCCAATTCTTGTTGACAGGAATCAGATGGGATCATGAAGATTATATAGTCTTACAAAGAGTGTGTTCGTTTAAAGTGTTAAGAGATGACAATGCTCAGCAGTCGCTGTGGTTTAAACATAATAACTTAAGCTTATAATAACTTAAGCCTAACACTTTGTATCCAAGATTCTTTGCAGAGTTTTTAGTGATGCTTTTTAAGTTCACCCACGAACACAACTCAAATTTAAGTAACATTACATTGTATAACATTACATTACACTTCTTAACTTGTAGCTTACAGATCCAGAACTTGTAGCTTAAAAAATTCATCTGTTGAATTCATAGCAACGTTCCTGCCGTAATACACTGAATAACAGAAACTGAAACTATACATAGCTAGCTAATTCATATCTTGTACCTTACAAGTACATAAATAGAAGGTTGTAGTTAAAAGTCTATAACTTTAGCTTACAAAGTCCATAATTTGTAGCATACGCGTCTATCTGTTGAACTCGTAGCTACATTTCTAGCATCATACATTTAATAACAAAAAAAAACTATATACACAATGACCTAATTACACTTAACTTGTAGTTTGTACGTCTATAATTTGTAGCTTACAAGCTTGAACTCATAATCACATTTCTGCAATAATACACTTAATAACAGAAATTGAAACTCTACATAAGCTAATTACACTTCATAACTTGTAGCTTAAAAGTACATACATTGTAGATATGTCCATAAATTGTACTTTAAGTCCATAGGGTTGTACAAATCCATAACTTTTATCTTAGAAGTCCTTCTGTTGAATTCATAGCTACATTCCTGACATATATTTAACAACTGAAACTATACATAGTCAGCTAATTACATGTCATGACTTCTAGGTTACAAGTCCATAGCTTGTAGCTTAAGAGTCCATTTGTTGAACTCATAGCTACAGTTCTGCCATTTTGACTAACATTCTTCTCTAACAACCTTTCTGCTTGTTAGTTACCTAGTGCTAGTTAGGCTTATAATTTTGTAGCAACCCCTGCATTTAGGTTCATTATTAGTTTGCTACACTTGTTCTTGTTTATGTGTTAAAAAATATGACACAGATTCTGGATTTGGCTGAAAAAAATGACCTTTAAATGCATCACCAACTGCAATTATCTTAAACAAGTCTTTAGCATGAACACAATGATTTCTCAAACAACGTTTAATTTTAAGATAAACCAACTGAGTTTTTTTTTTTTTTTTAATTAGCTTTTGGGAAGTGCTGAAAAGCAAACCGTTCTGGGTAGCAGCCTCAGATGGCAGATGTGAAAATCTGAAATTAAAATTGTGTTGAGGAAAGTGAACAGACGTTATGGTCACTCAGGAGTAAACCTGCGTTTATTAGCTGAATATCTCCGTCATCTGGAAGGTGATCGTATTCATCAGACCTCATATGCTTCTTAATCACCGATCTGGACAAGAGCCATGTGGTGATTTCTCTAACACACACACACACGCACACACACATGGGCTGGACACACTCCACCGAGTGAGGGATGAGATGGGCTGAGACGTGTCTTCACTCAGGGAAAAGAGATGTTTTTGGAGTATTTGGGAGTCAAACAAAAATGATGATATTTTGGTATGAAAATTATATTTTATGGGTGATATTTAGCTTTTACACTCCATGTAGATGCTGCATATTAAGCTTTAGGGCTTAGCAGACACTCAAACACATGTGCACACACATACACACACGAATACACAACTACACTCTATTATATAGCGCTAAACATAAACAGATAAATTGCACACATGCTCACTAAAGGAATTTGGGATAGAAGTTTGATTCCAAGGCAAACATTTTGACGTGTGTAAGAAACTTGTGTGTGAGAATTGTATAAATTCAGCAACCAAAAAATGAGGGTTAGAAATATCTTTCAAGATAGCTAGCAAACTTTTAAGCTAGCTATCAAATTATCAAGCTAGCGAGCAAACTATCAAGCTAGCTGTCTAACTATGAAGCTAGTGAGCAAACTATCAAGCTAGCTAGCAAACCATCAAACTAGTTTGCAAACTATCAAGCTAGCTATCAAACTGTCAAGCTAGCTATCATACTATCAAACTAGCGAGCAAACTATCAAGCTAGCTATCTAACTATGAAGCTAGTGAGCAAACTATCAAGCTAGCTAGCAAACCATCAAACTAGTTTGCAAACTATCAAGCTAGCGAGCAGACTATCAAGCTAGCTATCTAACTATGAAGCTAGTGAGCAAACTATCAAGCTAGCTTTCATACTATCAAGCTAGCTATCATACTATCAAACTAGTGAGCAAACTATCAAGCTAGCGAGCAGACTATCAAGCTAGCTATCTAACTATGAAGCTAGTGAGCAAACTATCAAGCTAGCTATCATACTATCAAGCTAGCTATCATACTATCAAACTAGTGAGCAAACTGTCAAGCTAGCTAGCAAACTATCAAGCAAGATAGAAATCTAACCATCAGTCTAGCTAGCAAAAAATAAAAAATAGCTAGCTAACACTATCTGATAGTTTCTCATCAAGAGATTATTAACCTGTCAGTTTAACCCATTAACATCCTGGCTAATTTTTTTTTCAAACTTTTATCTAAAAGCACATTATTCAGTAACTACATTGAATTATTCAGTAACTACAGTGAAGCTAATTAGCAAAGGTATGCAGTTATGAGAGTGAGTAATGACAAGTCCTGGAAGAGAAATCATAAGAAGTTAACCTTTAAACAACACTGATTTATCAAGCTAAGCTAATCCTCAAGGCGATCCCATGACTGATGTGCCATTTTTGTCCCATAAACTCATACAATGTAAAGGTAAAAGATATTTGCTAGTGAACTACATTTTGCGTGTTTGCTAATTCTATGCTAAAACACGCAACCCTGTTACTTATTAAGAAAAAAATATAGCCATTTTACAGTGTAGAAACCTTTAAAAACGTGAGTCTGTTCTTGAGATAGGTTAAATGTTGAAGATATTGTTAGCTAGGACCTGTAAATAAACTTCAGTTAGCTAACTGTGCTAATAATAATAACGTTAGCAGGGTACAGGATTTAAATAAACACAGACACAGATATATATACACACCATGTCATAGGGCTGCTGGGTCTTAGCCAAACACACACCACCATGATTTATCATACTGAATCATACACTCGCATCCCATCAGCCAGACAAACACTCTGATACACACAGATACACTGTAGCTCATCAGGTTATTCACCCACACACAGACACACACACACAAACACACACGCTGAACACTCCGACACAGTCGCATGCACTAATAGATCTGTATCCAGTCTCCAGACTCCCACAGGACACACAGATTAGCATGAGATCATATCAACCGCAATTAACAACCGTGAGAACGAGTGATCAGTGCCTCATTCGGAATGAAAGACAGAAAGCGAGAGATTAAGGAATTGAGAGAGACAGAGAGAGAGAGAAGGAGTATGAGAATATTCAAGGATAAGAAAGACAGAGAGAGAAAATGTTCACAAATACAAAAGTAAACAGGTGTTAAATAAAAAGAATGAGAGAGAACGAGAGAGAGAGAGAATCAGAGTGAAAAAGAAACAGGGTGACAAGAAGAAATAGAGCAAAAGAGAAAAGAGGGAGAAACTAGAGGATGAGAGAAATACAGGACTATAGAGATATGCAAAAGTGAGGATGATAAAGAATGTGTGTGTGTGTGTGTGTGTGTGTGTGTGTGTGTGTGTGTGTGTGTGTGTGTGTGTGTGTGAGAGTGTGTGTGTGTGTGTGAGAGAGAGAGAGAGAGAGAGAGAGAGATAGTGACAAACAAGCTTGAGAAATTAGAGACAGGATGATGGAGAGAATCAGAGGAGGATAAGGGAGAAGAAGACAGGCATATAGATAGAGACAGCAAGAGAGAGAAGAGTAAGTTAAGTGAGGGAATGATTGAGAATCAGAGTGAGAGATGGAGAGAAAGAGAATCCAGGAAAAGAGAGAGAATGAGAGAAGGAGGTTGAAAAAAAGAGAAACAGAGGTGATTAGAGGAGAGAGATGGAAAAGCATGAAATGGAACCGGCTTCCTGGGCTCCAAAATCCTGCACAAGGACGACAATGTCCCCTTCAAAAGAGCGGCCAAATTCATTTTCCATCCCCTGGCCCTGACCTCATCCTGCCCCTCCCCTCTTTCTCTCTCTTCTTATAATCCCTCACTCTATCCCTCTCATTGTTATCACCTCAGGCTGGGGTTCAGGTTGGACAGGGAGGGTGGAGGAAGGGAGGCGTTTCAGGTTTCTGTCGGAGACTTGCGATTTCAGTGACAGCGGCAAAGGACGCTCGAATTGACATTTCCTTTTCAAATTCTTGGCAAATTTCATATGAAGGTGTGAAGCGACAAGTCCAGATGAATGTCCCAATCCTAAGTGGAGTGTGGTCCGACGTTTCTTTAGTCCCCCACTGAGAACTTTAGTTCCTAATTACTGAGGAATAATTTATAATCCTGTCACATACGGTCCGGTCATTTGTGTATAGAGACATTATGAAGAAAAGGAAAGCTTGGACTAGAAGCAGAGTGCTATATTGGTGCCTCTTCTGAGTGTAGCTAATACAGTTAGCGTGATTTGTTAATCTGCAAAGCCGAGCAAGTAGCATACAAATCGAAGAAACAATGTTCACACTATTAAGTATGATATTTAATTTGTTTAGCTACGTCTAGCTAGTACAATTTGGTTGGAGTGGGGCATGGTGCCTCCCACCTCCGCACCTCTGTGCACAGAGCATGTTCTCGCCATGCCTCTGGGGTTTCCTCTCCCAGTCCAACAACGTGCGTTGTAAATCAATTAGCATTTCGAAATTGTCTGTAGTGTGTGTGTGTGTGTGCGATTGTTCCCTGTGATGAGCTGGGTACCCCCTGCCTTGTGCCCAGAGTCCCCTGGGATAGGCTCCAGACCCCCCTGTGACCCTACGTAGGATCGGTACAGAGAGAATGGATGGAGGGAATTTCACCGTAACTTAAAAAATAAAGTACAGGATGTTGTCAGTGAGGCAGGTATGTAGCAACACACACACACACACACACACACACAGCTACAGCCATAACAATGTCTCTCAGACATAAATAAATCCTACAAAACTCACACCAAGCAAGTTCAAACTAAGAATGCTGGGTGTGTATGTGCCTCAGTGACTAACGCTTAACCCTAAACTCCAGACGCAGGTAAATCCTCCAGCTGCCTCTGCACTGACTCCCACGTGTGTGTTTCCTAATGTGCGTCTAACCGCTTGCATTATCACGTCTCGTCAGAGCATGACGTCTTCTTTACGGACGACTGAACAGCTCACTCTGTTTGCGGTAAGACGACTCAGCCTTCGCCCTCACGGACAAATCGATCGTCTGGTAGGATTTTAACACAAGCAGCTATGCTTCACTTGGCCCGTGAGTCGACGGTCCCCTAGCTAATGATAAAACGCTGCAGAGCCAGAGCACTTTGTTCTGTTAGCTTAAGGAAACAGCAGCTGATGGTGATGAATGGACACTCGCGGGGAGAGTCAGCGGCAACGGGAATTTCCGACAGCAAAACAAAACGAAAGCCCTTTCCCGGCGTCTTTCGGGAATGTGCCTGCGTGGGGCGGATTCAGCAAATTGTGAAACAGTAAACTGTTACGGAGTGACGTTCGGAATAAAAGAATAGTGTTATATTGAATATAAATAAGATTTTAATATATGAATATTTTAATAAATGCGACAGGAAAATAATTAACAATTACTAGCCTGTTTTAAAGAACGAAATCAGCTGCTTGATGATCCATACAATGGATGTGTCAATTTATAACTACTCTACTGCTGCATCCAACCGTCCATGCAAATTTAACACAACCACTGAAATCACCAGCCGTAAAGTTTCAGTCTGCGTCACTCCTCGCGTATAGATGCAGAGATAAGCTGTACTTCATGAAAAACAGGCAGTTTTAAGTGAATGTCAGGTTCCTCAGCTTTCTGTATGACCTTAAGTTGCTCTCCTGGGTCTGAGGATGAGCTAAGCGACGTGAGAAAAGCCGGATTATCGCCTGTGTCTCGGAGCCGGCGTGTTCCTGTCCTCTCTCTGGCCCGGGAACGAGTGTGTGAACTGGGACTGTTGCTGAGTGATCGTCTTGATGCTCTAACAAAGCGCCCTCTCACTTTCATGGCCCTGTATCCTCCCGACTGTCTGGGTTCAGTTAAAAGGCATGAGATCTTCTGTCTGCTCTGACATTTTCTCTTTCTCTGCCTCTCCTAACTAACTCTGAAATCAATCAGTTAGAAAGTGACTGTAGAAAAGAGACATAACAACATGGCAGAAGACTCCTGTACATCTCTCTGTCGCTCTGTTTCTCTGTTTCTCTCTCTCTCTCTCTCTCTCTCTCTCTCTCTCTCTCTCTCTCGCAGTCCCAGTGTGGGTTCAAAAGGCTGAGTCTGATCCTCAGCTCCCTGTGCGCAGATCGGATACACAGCAGAGTAAACAGCTGTGAGGCACTTGTTTTATCCCCAGGACGTCTATTCCCTAATCTCCTTTACTGTTATTTCATGCAATAAAAATAGCCACGAAATGAAGGATTAAACACGATTGCATGAATTTCCCAGCTGGAAGAACTGACCAGGTCATCTTCAGCCTTGGCATTTCCGAATAAAAATGTGTAAGTGATGTAAAACTGGGCTATGACCTAACCCAAATGCTGGGTGCAGGTGTATGTGTGTGCTAGCAATTTAGCATCACTTTCAGTACAATGGAAGCGAGCCTAAAAACCCAAATATATACATTACAAGGTTTAAAGACACACTATATTCACCTCCCCAGTAAACAAATTAAAACAAAGCATTTGACCCTTGATGGGTGATGGTGGCTCAGTGGTTAAGGTCATAAAAACATTGTTCCCACTATTGGACGCTTGAACAACACCCTTAACCCTCAAGTTATATGCTTTATATCAGTTATACATCTTTTTTAGATAATCATCATGGTACATCATGGTTTAGGACCTTTATCCAGGGGATACCGTTAACAATGGGGAGGTCAAGATCATCCCAAGAGCCTGCAGTAGATTGAAAGCCTGATTGGACCTTAGAAATCTTGGATAAAATCCACGGAGGTGAAAGATTCCTTAGAGGTGATAAGAAATTGTCTACTCGATTTTTGTAATTGTTATGTTGTCTACACACAATTTATAACTGCTGTACTGCTGCCCGCAACCATCCGTGCAAATTTAACACAACCACTGAAATCACCAGCCGTAAAGTTTCAGTCTACGTCACTCCTCATGTATAGATGCAGAGATGTGATCAGCTGTATGTCAGGTTCCTCAGCTTTCTGTATGACCTTAAGTTGCTCCCCTGGGTCTGAGGATGAGCTAAGTGACGTGAGAAAAGCCGGATTATCGCCTGTGTCTCAAGCCTGATTGGACCTTAGAAAAAGTGAAGGGGTGTCCAGTGCTTAGACCCGTAAAGGTTCTTATCAGCACCCGTAAATGACCCATCAGACATTCACATTTGTTTGACTGTCTGACACAACAGGCAGTTGAGGGATGAGGGTCTTGCTCAAGGCCCCAAGAACGGCAGCTTGACAAGGACAGGATCTTAACTCGCAGCCTAGGCTAGTCGTCGAGATTGATGACTCGGTGGTGGAGGGTGGATGTGATTGACATTCGTCGGTGTCAATGTGTTGTCTCAAGCGTTCACTCTATCATCAGGAGATTGCTGGTTCGAATCCCGACTATGCGAAGAGTGGCCTTTACTCATGGTACACTCTCTCTCATGTCAATCAGAGCAACGCTAGCCAATCCAGGGAATCCATGAGCTCATGTATGAGGAAGAGAGTTAATAGCACTTAGCGTCTTCCTAGTGTGTTATGTTGCCCTGTGTTGCAGCCTGATAAAGAGTTCAAAAAGATGTGGTAGTCGGCATCAATACACAGAGGCGACTTCGACAGCACACTGTCCCTCTGTTTTTTTACTAATTAAGTAGTCTTATAATAAGTCGAGTCATTAACCTCAGATCCTAGCTAGACAATCTCCAAGCATGGGTTGCTATACAATATACAGAAATGATCTGCGTCAATGGGACATCCACTGGTAAGTTGAAGGTTGAGCGCTTCTTGCAATTTACTTCCCCAAGGCTTTTTCTCCATAGAGAGCTACACAACTATTTGGTTCATCCGTATCAGCAAGGGCTCGAGCAGTTGTGAAAATATTCACAAGGTCCTTCCCATCATCCTGTCCTTCTACGATCATGGCATTATAATTTTCTTCCATATTCATGCTCATATTCATTTGGCAATCAAGACACAATAAAGGTACATTTAACGGTCATCACCTCTAATGGACTAGATAATGCATCTGTGTTTCAGCTTGAAACCGCAGATATCTTTGCCGCTGAAAAGCCTAGCAATTATTCCTTCAGTAAATCCGCTCTGCACGATTGCCCTTTGACTCCACAAAGTACCTACGACAATGTAACTAAAAATGGATCGCTCACTGCTGAGGAGCGCTGCTGGGGGAAAAAAAAGTACTTCCAAGCAACAAAAGTAGAAATTTTATCAGGTTGGCCCAATTATATCAATTGTGTTTGATTTTACGGCACCCAGAGGAAAGGGGCAAATTACGTGCAGCAAATACGCTAGGCCTTGTGTCATTAAGTAATTATGGAGGGCATTTTTTAAAATTGCCCAATTAAAGGGATGATGTTTTCTAATTTAGGATCAAAACTGGAGATTTTTTTTTCCAGCATGCTAGCCAAAGCTATGGCACAACTGAAAAAAAAACAACTCATGTAGCATGGAAGATGAATTGGTCTCAAGCTCTTTTCTATTTGTGTGTGTGTGTATATGTGTGTGTGTGTGTGTTAGAGAGAGAGAGGGTAAGAGAAAGAAAAAGAGAACGGGCCATGGGTGGCCCTTTGAAGTCAGAGGCCTGATTAAGGTCGGAAACCTAGCCTGCTACAGCAGCCCAATTTTGATTAGCTTGACATTTCAACCCCCCAGACTTCCCTTTAATTTGAGCCTGAATGAATGAAATAAATAGGTACAGTTTTGAACTTCTTAAGCTCTTAAACATAAAAAAAAACAGAGAGCTGGGAAAGAAACGCTAGAGCGTTGGAATAATCCTGGTCATCAATCATGTGGGTCTAATTGGTCGTCAATGCCTCGGGATGCTCTTAATTGCATTGTCTTTTTTTTTTTTTAAGTGACCAGCGTTAAATAAAGGCCACCATTCAGAATAAGCTGTGCTTTGTTTATCCGGTTGAATAGCTCAGAATTAACGCAGAGCAGCAGCCGTTTCTTTCCATAACACACTCACTAATTCAGCCCAGGACAATGAGAACGCACTGTGTACGCGAACACTGGGAGTTCAAACTGAAGACCACCATCAATGTTGCTCGCGCTCGAGCAAGGACAGCACATTCTTTAGACAAAAACCACCAAGGCAACTTTTGCTCCGGCAAACAAAAGAAGTGGCCTATAGATCGAGCGGAACGAGTTCGAAACAACCAAAGAGGTGCTGCCATTTTGGCTATCAAACATTCAGAGTTTACAGTAATTGGTAGGTGGTAGAGTAACTTGCTCTTGGGGTGTCGAGCTTCTATACTCAGAGCTCATTCCCAATTACATGGTGAACGAAAGAAGCTTTGGCCATGCTTTGTGCTCCTATTTGAGCCCAAATCCACCCTGTCAGCACTTAATTGGCGGGTGTTGAGCTTTGTCATGGAAATGGAGGCGGTTTCACACGGTTTTATGAAACGCCTTTCCGTTCATTGGAGGTAACGGTCACAAAAGACGACTGACTGCCCATCCCGCTTTGCAAACACCTTTTCCACGAGCAATTGCGGGTTGCTACAGTTTCCCATAAAGCAACAATCGAACTGCGACCGATCGGTAACGTATCAGTGTAAAATACAGATTCGTGTTTTAATGGCACCTCCTGGTATATTTCCATCTCGAATCGCCCTTTCGGCTGCAGGGCAATCCAGGCGTATAAACTAAAAATGCGGCCTACGGGAAGGACGGGAAGGCCCGAACCCTGGCCGTGGCTCTCTGCACTGTTGCACGCAATCCCAGTGGCTGGGGTTGGTTCCCTGGCCGGGAATCGAACCCGGGCCATAGCAGTGAGAGTGCCTTGGCCTAACCACTAGTCCACCAGGGACCCAGGTATACGTCCATCGATTATTCAATTTTTAAATAGTTTACATTGTAAATGGTTTGTAAACTCGAAGGTAGAGGCGGTTTACATTCCCACTGGGCTACAGCACACCCTGAAGTGTTTGATTAAATACTTTATCCAAGCTGA
>JAKKZN010022613.1:1628-14048 GCA_033441825.1 Pangasius elongatus | reverse complement strand
AAAGAAGAAGAAGAAGAAGAAATTGTAAGGGTGTAAACTTCAGGCTTCCACACAGTACGAAGTTCAGATATTTGACAATCCTGCTGAATCTGCTATGATACGATATGATTCAGTATCCTCCGATCAACAGACTATATGTCACTAACTTTGTTAAAAATATAATGTAGGCTTACTGTTAATTCACTAATGACGAGGTAGAGAAGGACTATATGTATTAAGTATCAGAGTTCAGAGCAAATCATCCTGTTAAGCTATTTACACACCAGCTTAAAAATATGAATTATTTTTTACACACTAGTTGTCTGTCCTTTTTCGCTAATAATCAGTATATCACTGCTGCCTCGACGCATTTCCACCGATGTCTTAAATCGCCCCATCGATCCAAATCGTCTGATCGTTACACCTCCATTAGACTGACTATGATTCAGGGATACATGGCAACAGACTGATGATGTTTTTGAACAAAAGTAATAAACCAGCACATGACTTCGCTCACATGGCCATCTTCCAGGAAGTTATCTGTGCGTGGCTGAATCCTAAACGGTTCACAATTCAAATATTACACAGGATATATTTCATTATCATTTCATTGCCTATTATGTGCAATTATATCAGGAGCAGGAGCAGAAAGAACACATTTCTCCTGTGGTGGTAACCAAAGGGTTTTTTCCCCTCCAGTTGAGCACGTTTTAATAATCTACACAGCCAAAGACTGGTGTGAAAATTTTATGTGAAAATGATAAAGAATAGACAGTTAAAAAATGAGAGAAAAATAAATAAAGAACATTAAAAGGCAGAAAAAAGGAGTGTGAGAAAAGGGATCATTATGCACTAGGCAATGCAGGGGAGGAGAAAATAAACACGGAGGCAGTTATGATCTAAAAGACGCTTTCACTCTGGCTGTGTGCTTATGGTGAAGCAATTATCTGCTTTTGTGTTAGGAGTGAAGTACCGCTGAAACGTATGCTTTCGGTTCACACTAGAAGCAGAAAGACAGAGAGAGGGAGGTGAGGAAGCGAGTGCGAGTGCCGGAGCTGCATTGTGAAAACATTCAGACATAAAACTTCTGACCAAAATGTTGTGAATGTAACACCTTTGCCATCAGAGCGCAGGGTTTTACTGAAGCACTCCGTCCTCTCCTTCACCATACGTCATACCCCACAGTAGTTTCTGTGTGTGTGTGTGTGTGTGTGTGTGTGTGTGTGTGCACGCATATCAAAAGGTACGTTATAGTGAGAGTAAACAAGCCAGTCAACTGTTATTTAATAGTACACATTGTGCTTCGTGTGTGAATGCTCAAATCTCCATAAACCAAATAAACGAAAGGCTTTAGGTGTCATTTGCAAACACATCCATCCTGGTGTACTGTCTGTGTGTGTGTGTGTGTGTGTGTGTGTGTGTGTGTGTGTGTGTGTGTGCGCGCGCTCTGTTTCCGCTCGTGTTAATTAAACATTATCCAAAATCACCATTACCTCTGATTTTCTTTCTCTTCTCTAGCGAGGTCTTCCACTCTGGATTAATCTCCTCATAGCCAGGCTGCAGAGAGAGAGAGAGAAGAAAAAGAAGACAAACATTGTAGAGGGGGAAAAAAAACAAAGAAAACAACAGAAAAAAGGAAATGAAGTACAAAAAAGATGTAGGGAGAAAAGGGGAAAGAAAGAAAGAAAGAAAGAAGTGAACAAAAATAAGAGGCAGAAAAAAAGTGACTTAGTGTAACTCAGCAGCAGATGTTGAACCCGCAGGATCACCAAATCAGACAGACCCAACTGGCACAACAAGGGTATGTACGCGTACGCGTACGCGCGCACACACACACACACACACACACACACACACACACACACAGGTCGGAGGCTCTACCTGCTCCTCCTGCTTCCAGCTGCTCCTCTGTTTCAGTGACGGAACGTCCCACACACTGAGAGCGCCCGAAAAATGGATGACAGCCAACATCGTTCCATCAAGAGACACACACATCCTGAACACGCCATCCTACACACACACACACACACACACACACACACACACACACACACACACAGCTTAGACAGTGCATACATACAGTGTTCATAGAGGTCTTTAAGAGCCCCATGAGTAACCTGGACTAACTTCTGCAAGACTTTAACAAATGATCCAAATGCTAAACATCTTCATAGAAGCTTCTGTAAGTTTAAAAAAAAAATTAAATTGTCTTCAAAATGGGTGTTTCAGAGCGTTTTGTACCTGTCCAGTAGTGTTACAGACGAGTACCTTACTATATCTGAAAACAACAAAGGTCATCTGAACATTATTTCTGAAAATCATTCACTGAGATGTGATTTAAAATCTAAGTTTTGCCTGTTCTCCATTCACTAACATGGGGATGGGCGGGGTTAAAACCGTACCGCAGTCAGCCACTAGAGGCAGGCTGGCTTCAGTTTTACTTCACTTAACCCTCGTCAAGACGTCCGTCCTTACAGTAATGAGAACGCTGTTATTTATCAGGGCCTGAATAACAAGTGTCTGGTCCTCACCAAGTACGAACAAGCAAACAATCTCAGGTGTCAACAAAAAACACAACAGACTTCAATATGTAGTCTTTTTTTCCCAAAAATTAAACTAATATTCAAAAAACAGGTGGAAAAAATAAGTACACCTTATAATTCAGTAACCTGTAGAACCACCTTTAGCAACAAGAACTTGATATAAACATTTTCTGTAGGAGTTTATCAGTCTCTCACATCGTTCTGGAGAAACTGTGGCCCGCTCTTCTTTACAACATTGCTTCAGTTCACTGAGGTTTGAGGCCTTGCGTTTATTGCACAGCTCTCTTAAGATCCTGCCACAGCATCTCCATGGGGTTGAGGTCTTGGACTTTGACTTTGCCATTCCAACACCTTCTTCAGTCATTTAGATGTCAATTTGTTGGTGTGGTTGGGATGATTGTCCTGTTGTGTGACCCAATTTCGACCTAGCTTATGTTGCTGGACAGATGTCCTCACGTTTGTCTCAATAGTTTTCTGGTATAAAGTGAAGTTCATCATTGACTCAGTGACTGCAGGTTTCCCAGGTCCTGTGGCTGCAAAACCCAAAGCCCTAATCATCACCCCTCCACCACCATGCTTCACAATTGGTATAAAGTATTTGTGATGATGCACAGTGCCAAAAACCAAACATCTCTACCTTGGTCTCATCAGTCCAAAGGATATTATTCCAGGACTGTTGTGGTTTGTTCTGATGCCATATTGCATGCAGAAGCTCTTGGGTTTTTCTTTATATTTCTGAGCATTAAATGGGCTGAACTCTGACTGAACCTGCTAAGACACCCACTCTTGGGAAGATTGAAAACAAATGGAGAAACAAATGGAGAAACTAAAGGTTCTCCATTTGTAAACAATCCTTCTCACTGTAGAATGGTGAGTTTCATATTGTTTGGAGATGGCCTTATAACCCGTCACAGATTGATAAGCAGCAACAGTTGCTTCTCTGAGGTCATGGCTTATGTCTTTTCTTCTTGGCATGATGTAGACACACACCCGAGTGCTCAAGAACACCAAACTGTCCAAATTTCTGCTCTTATAGATGTAGTCACACTTCTTGATGATTAACTAATTGTGCATTTCATTAGTAACACATGACTGCTAATTACTCTCTTAATGATTGTGGAAGAAGGAAGGGTGTCCTTAAAAACGGGTACATGTTGAAATCTGTTGTGTTTTTTTTTGTTTGTTTGTTTTTTTTGCTGTCACCTGAGGGTTTTTGTTTGTATCTAGAAGTTGGTGGGGTCCAAGCAATTGTTATTTAGGCCGTGGTAAATAAAAACACAGAATTGAAGAAGGGTCTACTTTCTTTTTTCATGACTGTATATACAGTGATTGGTCTATAATGCTTACCTCGTAACAGATATCAGAGTGGCTTGGGTTTGGTTTGTGGGTCAGTGGATCGGTACGAATTGGAAACCAATTGAGTAGAACATACGTGTTCTAAGGAGTGGACATACGTGTGAATTTTCAGTGGAGGAGAAATCTGAGAGTTAAGAGTAGAGTGTGAAAAGTGGAGCTGAGCTCACTTTCAGTGCTTGAGAGGTAATTATTTTGCTTGGTGGGTTCTAGTGTAATTACTAATAAGACAGAAAAGCCCAGGAGATAGAGCTGCCAAGAAGGACTGTCAAAAAAACTGTTACCCACTCAGACAGAAGCATAGGCATGGTTAGTGAGAAGAAATAAGAATTAGACACTGTCTGGTGTTTAGCAGTGTGTCATTTAGTTGTAACTTTTAAAAGTCGTTGTGCAGAATTTTGATCCAACCCTGCTGCTACACACATCATGTAATGTAATTTCATCTGGAATCAGGTGTATAAATGCACCTATCTGAACTCATCCGTCAGCCCTACGTCTCCTGTAGAACCTCTCTGAGGTCCCTGAGAAGAGATGCTGTCTTTAAGTTATCTACTGTGCTGGGGTGGAACTGCAGCTAGAACTGGGAGCTAAGAGTCAGTTGTGCAGGAACATTAACACAAGAATTACACAATTAAAATAGTATCTTATATGTCTATGTTCATGTCTTTCTTTCTTACTAACATGTTCAGTAGCATGGAATTCTACTAGGTGGAATGCAGTATATATTAATAATAATTAATGTTTATACAGAATTATCTATTTTTACAAACATTGAGATGTGTTAAATGGACCAAAGGAGTGATACAGCAAACAGAACCTAACAATACTGGGCAGGTTGAGAGCGATTCCACCTTTAGCGTGAACGTGATAATGTCATTAGCTTTAGAGTGGATAAAAAAAAAAAAGACTAAGATGGAAAGAGAACAGAAGTGAAATGGCTGATGATCTTTACCTGTTCATTGTTTTGCCTGGAAAAGAGTCGGAATGTGGGCATTCGGAAAAGCCCTCTCCTCTGGGACTGGACAGAACCAAGAGACTGCGATTAACATCTGGGCTAATTAACAACCACACTCACGTTTAATATTATCAGGGCTATTATTCTCCTGAATTACAAATTAGAAGAAATATCAGTTGAGTGTGAAAGTTGAAATGAAGCCATCAGCAGGTGAGGGTGGATTGTGTGTGTGTGTGTGTGTGTGTGTGTGTGTGTGTGTGTCTTACCGCTAGGACATCATCTTCATAGCTGGTGACCTGTTTATAATGCGGCGAACCCGATAACACCCTCCACGCCGTGATGCCACAGCGAGCGGCCATGGAGGCGGCGCCCTCGTCTGACTCGCATCCACCCACCAGCAGCAGCCTAAGACAGGACAGATAAATATCTCACTATCTCTAACTCCAAAAGGCATAACTAATTATTCAATGAGAGAAAATCCCAAGAGACTGGACTGTCAGAAATCATCAGCTATTCACTGTAAAGATTTTTTTTTTGGATAATTAAAAACAAATTAGTACCAAATCTCTGTCAGGCAAATGCCTTGGCACTTGTTTTTAAAAGATATAATGAAAGTTTTATGCTGTATAATTCCATAAAAATAATAAAAAAAATGAAAATGAAGCAAAAAAAGAAAATCACATTGTGGGTGCGTCTTTTTCCAATCTAATTCTGGGGAACGTATGCACACTGTAGCCTCAGACTTCTGCTCCTGGTGGTCACGTGATGTGCTTTTCTGTACAACGCGGTCGTAAAGAGTAGTTATTGGTGTTACTGTAGCCTTTCTGTCAGCTCAAACCCATCCGGACACTCTCCCTGACCTCTCTCATCAACCAAGCGGTTTTGTAGCGAGGTGTCAACAACTGTGAACGTTAAGCCGTAACCGTACATGCTGCTGCATCTGATGTCTAAGCTAGCAGCTCAGACAGAACGACAGATCATACAAGCACCCTGACTGAGGAGAGGTCCATAGACTCCAAGTTGTAAAGGTAAAAAGGGAAGCTCTTCATAATGCTATGTATTAAAGCTGCATTTCTGTGTGTAGGATCTATAATATATAAAGCCTACATTCATCAGGATTTATAACAAGAACCATCATTCTCATAATCAGGACGATGAACGATTGAATGTCGCATCTACTACGCAAAATCAGTACAACATAAACGAAAGAATAAATAAAATAAACATAATAAACAAATTCAGAAAACGAAAGTGCTGATTCAAGTAAAAACCATATGAGGGACATGTCACATGACCACCATCGGTGCCTGGAAGCCTGAAACAAGCAGAAGACGACGCAGCCTTTATTTGTCTCACATACACTACAGAACAGTGAAATTTCTCTCTTCACATATCGCAGCTTGTTAGGAAGTCCGGGTCAGAGCACAGGGTCAGCTATGACACAGCGCCCCGGAGCAGAGGAGGGTAAGGGCCCTGCTCAGGGGCCCAACAGAGGCAGCTTGGCGGTGCTGGGGCTTGAACCCCAGCCTTCCGATCAGAAACCCAGAGCCTTTAAAAGATGGCAAGCAGATTCATCCGGCTGTTTATACAACAGCCACTTCACGTCCAACAACCAGAAAAAGAAAAAGTGCGCTTTTAAACACCACACACTCCGACGGGTTGATATATTCCTCATGGTGCAAAGCGCGTTGAAGCGGTGGCGCGTGCTACTCGTCTTTTTTGCGGCACTATACACATGAAGCGAGGACGCAGTCTGGCTATTGGGAAGATCTGTTTTTACTAGTTATAATTAACTTGAATAAATTTCCAGAATCACAAATATGGCAGGATGAAAAAACTGAGCAAGTTACAGACTACAGCTACAGAAAGTCGCCGCCTCTCAGGGATTTATGCACTCGTCTGTTTTAATGCATATAATTAACTCCGTATGCAGGAGTGAGTTGAGCTGCCATTTTCACCCTGGTTAATGTGGTCCTCTGGGCTAGCATAACATGGGACTGGGCAGGACAGTACATCTCACTTGGGCTAGCTAATGAATTTATGATCTGTTCACCCCTAAACACCATCACAACCCCTCTCTCTCACTCTATCAGTCCGCTCTATCAGTCCGCTCTATCAGTCCGCTCTGGCTGTGCTCCAATCCACACTCTATGCACTATATACTGTACATGCCACAAACAGCGGAGTGCATTATGAGTAGCATGTAGCCACTAGGGTTCACCTGTGTGAACATTCTGAATGACCACAGGCCAAGACACACAACATATGAAAAGGTTCTGAGTGTTGACAGAGAGAGAGAGAGAGAGAGAGAGAGAGAGAGAGAGAGAGAGAGAGATGAAGACTGACTCAAAGCCAGACCTTCCTGAAACTTCTCATCAGCTAAACCAAAGACCAGTGTGAGAAGATGATAAGAGAAGAAAGCAGGCAGCCACATAGCTAATCTCATACACACACACACACACACACACACACACACACACACACACACACACACACACACACACACACACACTTTAAGTTTAACACTGCCCCCTGGTGACAGTCCAGAGGACTGTCTTCTCTCTCTCTCTCTCTCTCACACACACACACACACACACACACACACACACACTACTGCTTTTATTAAAACCACTTTGACATAAAAATGTGTCTTTCGCCAGGAGCAGGCATAAAGATAAAAAGCATCACTAACATTTATAATGTTAATAATAATAATAATAATAATAATAATAATAATAATAATTGAAGATGCTGATGATCACAATGTCACAGTATGTGTTTCTAAGACATTATGGATATCCTAATATCTTTTTTTGCATTTTTTTAAATAGAAATTTAATTACAAACTGTCAGGAGCAGCCGATGTGGTGTTAAAATTTTGTACACAATCTTTTACACTGTAAAAAAAAAAAAATAAAAACTAAAACGTTTGCAAATAAATGCATTAAAAAACAAAACCAAATCACTATATCCTTTCGCTGTTCAATATTTAACAAAGAATAAAACAACACTATTGTACTGCTGTCAGTGTGTAAACAAATCTATGCAGTATATCGCGATACACATCGTAACAACGCCTTCGAGAACAGCGATGTGAGCTTTTCATCATAAACCGCCTGAACTTCAACCATCTTCTTATTACACTGGAGTAGTTGATAAAGAAAATAAAGCACAGGAGCAAAAGAATAGCTTACAACAACAAAGTGCAGGGGTTGAACCGAGCTTTAGCCATAAAATAAAGGGATAGATAGAGGACGGATTAACACAAACTGTGCACTGAAATAAAGACTATACAGCTCTGAACTGTACAAGTACAGGATGCACTAATAAGGCAGGTGTGTCTAATAAATTGGCCAGTACAGGTGAGTGTTGTACAGTGCAGCACCTAATGCTTCACCACTACCCTATATCCATACTTATAAAGTGCAATTAAAGAGTACAGGAGGTTTTACTAAACAAACCTCCTAGCCACGCGGTCGATGTACCTAATAATCTGGCAGCCGAGCGTTGAAGATCAAGAGACAAATACGAAAAGCTCTGAAAAACCAATTTTGGATAATGGACACTTTAAATCCAGGGCATACCTCGCGGTCCACAGTGAATTAGAAAATGGAGAAACAAATTGATTTGTACATCTGTCAGCGTGTTATTACACACCCCTCAGGCCTTCGCTGGAATTTCATGAACTGGCAACTTGGAACAGAAAGTTTAATGTTTTATATGCCTAGTAGAACCGCAGAACTTTTAAATGTGTGTCCGTGGCTTTCACGCTTTTTATTGTTTACTAATAAACCTCTACAAGTTTGTCTATTAAAAGTATATTCTGAAAGAAAAGCGAAGGTTCATAAGGAACGATAAAGCGAACGCAGAGCATATTAAAGCGGTGTACGCGTGTCTGAGACTGCTCACCTGTGGCCCGGGTGATAGATGGCCGCCGTGACGCCATTGGAGTAGTGGGTGGAGAAACTGAAGGTGTGACTTTCCTGGAAGCCCTGGTTGGTTCCCGTGCTGAAAGCCGAACAGGAAGAGGGAGATCGTTAGCCAAGTGAGCTCATCTGAGATACAGAGTGAGCGAGTCTTCAAATGTTTCTCAAATGACTGTGAACAGCAGAAAGCAGCGTGAAAGACGCCCAATAAATATTTAATCGTTTTGATAAAATCATTAACAATTTTAGCTTTATTTATTATTTTTAATAACTTGTCCTAACTAAATGTGGCCAGGAACCGCTGATGTTTAACCAAACACGCGAGGATCTCGTTCACTCACCACTAACTGTTCCAAACTAAACTTTATTAACAACGTAAAGACTCGATCAGGTTCGGCTTGTGTTAGTTATTATATCATCTTCCAAAATTTTGAACTTGTTTTCCCATCAACAGCAGGTGCAGAGAGCCAAACAGACTGTAAGATCCTGAAGCTCGTTGCCAGAAAAGGGTACAAAAGTTATCAGACGCTGCATATATATGGGTGGAGCTCCTGAGGCTGGCTTGACTGAGTCCTTCAGCATTTTAAGTGTGAATATTACTATATTAACTGGGAAAGTACAGAGCCGCTGATGTAACATCATGGGTAATGCTTTGGAAATTAATATTTTGAGACCACAAACTAAGTATCTCACAGCAGCGGATTTTGAACATAAGCCCCAAACAGAATGATGTCTGTAAACACTAAAGTATTCGTGAGATTATCCACTGATGCGAGGGTCTCTGGTACAAACTGTTTAAAAGATCCACTCAAGCACCCCATTTATACACCGAATGAAGTATGGGCTTACACCGGCCCTAGACGGAAAACAGGTTATTTTTATTATTCAGAGCACCAGTAAAATCGTTAATTAAAGAAGCTGAGATTCCCACTTTTCTTTTGCTGATTCTGCTGATGCTGATCTGATTGCTTAAAAGAAAAAAATGTATGTACTGTTAATGTTTGCCTCTTAAAATAAGTTGAGAAAAGAAGGTGATAATTGGAATGAAGGTTCAGTTCATTAGCATGTCTTTGCCAGGCATCAAATAAACAGAAAGCCATGTAGAAGCTGCTGAGCGGGGCTTCGTCTGCATCACAGTTTGGCTGCTTTCCACATCAATTATGTGGCATTATGGTTGACAGAAGGGGCCTAACTCGCCATAAAAACAAATTGTCGTCAACACAGATTGTGTTTTTAAGCCTCATTTGATTCATGGTTTCCTTTTGCCTCTCAATACTCTATTCATAAAACAGCAAGACGCACACCAAACCCTGGCAGCCCACTTAGATCTGTAAAACACGTCGATAATACATGGAGAACAATCGCTTATGCCAGTTTGTCAGCTTTGGCTATGCTATCTAGCTATTTTAATCGTTTATGAGATACCTACAGCATGCTTCATCCTCAGACCTTCATCCGAACCTCTCAGCTGTCACGGCTATAGCGTAACAATCATAGTTTTAGTCTTACATTTCTGATGAGTGCGCATGTCTCAGGGAAGGGAATAATGAAATAATTAACCAGAGGTCATAATTCTGACTAGGGGGAAAAAAAAATCTAAGAAATAAACAGCTCGAAATTCCTAATCAGGAACTCGGGGCAGTCTCCTCAACCCCGAGTTCAGCAAGTGATGTCAAATCAATATGGCTGCGCCCAGCATCAGCAGGAAACACAGCGGCACGTCTTAGCTTCGCTGGATATAAAGTATTTGCTTGAGATCAGCATACAGACACCAGCTTGTTAAATCTGTTCACTGTTCTGAGGAGGAAGATAGCACTCATCACAGTTAGCTGGCTAGCCTGCTGCTAATAAAAGACAAACGATTTTTCCCCCACTTTGTAGCTCGGGCACTCCGAGGTCAGAAACGGCATCAGGCCAAGCTCCGATTTCCCACTTCTGAGGTAAGAAGAGGTCATGAACTGGTAGACTACAGCCTGGATGTAGACGCAGTCGATGTAATCGACAACGAAAACAGAATGTTTAAAGGCAAATGGACAGAGACGCATGTGTGTAGTCTCTGCTTTAATTCAGTTTTATTTACACAGCGCTTTTAACAATGAGCAGCTTTACAGAAATCTGAATCTAAAATTTAATTTTAGGGTTTTTTTTTATTTTTATTTGTTCAGAGTCTGTAGTGCTAGTTTAAGTGGTAACATGACGCGCCGATGCAAAAATAAAACATAAGCACTGTTAACTGATGAGTCTCTTTATAAGCAGGAAACAATCAGGCATGGGTAAGGGTTTACAGTAACCGTCGTCACCATGCAGTCAGGGAAGCTGCTTTTCCAGACCTTTTCTAAGCAAGCTGGAGCTGGACCTTCACAGATGTTAGCTGAATACACCATGACTCGACAACATTGATAAAAACACACACACACATCAAACAGAAAGCCCAGTCGCATGCTGGGGGATCTCACTGGGAATAAATAAGACATGAATAAAATGTGACTGGGACCAAAACCATCTTTATGTTTCATAGTTATTACGACTGTCCTGATGGTCTTAAAATCCACAAAGTTGTTTTCTTTTTTTGTTTTTGTGCCACTTTTACCTGACGAGGTAGCTCTTCAGCTGGCCACTATAGGTGATCACAAGCAGCTCTGCAGACCACTGAGCACTAGCTGTGCATTCCAGGAAGATCAAGCCAGCGGCAGCATAGCTGAAATCTCCGGGAAAGCTCACAGCCTGAGGGAAGAGGAAGACGAGACAGACAGAAAGAAAGTGGCAAAGAGAAAGAACAATAAGCTCACTGTGGCACAAGTGAGACGTCAATCCAACACTCAGCGTGCGGAGAAGCTGTAGCACATGAGAGCACTTCATTTCTGCGAGCACTGAGCACTCAGACGCGCACTTCCCCTCACTCGGCAGGGTGTACACCACAGACGCCTGCTTTTACCTTCACAGCAAGCCCGGCTTCCCCTAAAATCTCATTAAAATTAAAATGCGGCAATGAAATGTTTACCAAAGTGTCTCTATTATTCATCAGTCTTCAATAATTTAGCGAATAATTTAGTGAATGATCAACTGCATTCGAACTGCACTCAGTGAACAGCTCGGCCTGTGTGAAACTCTCCTTTAAAGGCAGAGAGAGAAAGAGAGAGAGAGACGGAGAGATATAAGTGAGAGGGAGAGAAACACAGAAAGAGATGAAGAAGGCCGAGAAAAGCAGATAGTGACAGAGAGGCAGAGACAGAGAGAGAGAAAGAGAAAGAGAGAAAGAGAAAGAGATGAAGAAGGCAGAGAAAAGCAGATAGAGACTGAGAGGCGGAGAAAGAGATAGAGAAAGAGAGAAAGAGAAAGAGATGGGGAAAGCAGAGAAAAGCAGATAGGGACAGAGAGGCAGAGAAAGAGATAGAGAAAGAGAGAAAGAGAAAGAGATGAAGAAGGCAGAGAAAAGCAGATAGAGACTGAGAGGCGGAGAAAGAGAGAAAGAGAAAGAGATGAAGAAGGCAGAGAAAAGCAGATAGAGACTGAGAGGCAGAGAAAGAGAGGAAGAGAAAGAGATGGGGAAAGCAGAGAAAAGCAGATAGAGACAGAGAGGCAGAGACAGAGAGAGAGAGAGAGAGAGAGAGAGAGAGAAAGAGAAAGAGATGGGGAAAGCAGAGAAAAGCAGATAGGGACAGAG
>JAKKZN010021886.1:0-40460 GCA_033441825.1 Pangasius elongatus | reverse complement strand
GTGTGTGTGTGTGTGTGTGTGTGTGTATTTAGCATACATATGTTTTGGCTGGACTCACCTGTTTCCTGCTGTGTTTGCACAACAGGGCTAAAAATAGCCTGTAGCAGCTCGATGTCTCGGCTAGTGCATAGCAGCACTCAGCATAGGAGGACAGTTTGCTGAAGACACACGCACACACACACACACACACACACACACACACACACACATATACGAACCGACGTCAGATTGTGATTCAGCTGAGAAAACAGTTCTGTGACAGCATGATAATGTTAACACTCATCAAGAAAAGGTGGGTGACTGAAGAAATCTACAGAGAGCTAAGGCTTTCTAAGTGGCGTGAGAGGATCTGCTGTCTTACTGTTCGTACTGCACTGTAACATCTTCAGAATCAAAACGAAATGGATGGTGCCTCATTCTGGTCCATGGACAGAAACAAGCCTGAACATTACTACTGCTAATGCAACTAGTACATCATTTGCCTTAATCTGTCTGAAATTTCTATGTCTATATAAAGGTAGGATAATAGCCCAGTGGTGTAAGTATGAAACTTCACAGACAGGAAGAACATCAGTGAAAGGAGTTTCGAGTGGTGAATTCATGTGTGGTTAAAATAATCATGCGAAAGTCTATGTTCTTTGGTTATTCAGCTGTATTCAGCGCCGTGGTGCTGGGTGTGTTTGCACAAAAGGTTTTTTACAAAAGCCTTTTCTTTTCTGAGGGTCATGACAGAGTCTGTATGGAATATGAGGCTACAACACGTGTCTCTCACCTAAATATCCTGGCTACATTAAGGCAGATGTCTTGGTCTTCTTGGTGATGATCCATAATGGCGCATAATGTGGAGAAGACATCGTTGGACAAAAAGGAAGAACGGGACTCGGACAAGTCGGCCATGTTTCGCAGAGCTGCTGTCACCTGCAAGGGGGTCAAGAGGTCAAAGTCATCAGTGAAATAAGGACGCTCAAATTTCAGGATGAAAACAAATGAAAGTCTGAGTGCCCAGTGTGTGTGTGTGTGTGTGTGTGTGTGTGTGTGTGTTCAATTAAAGTCTGATTCAGAAATTAGCCATACCTCAACATTTGCTTCAGTGTGTATATAAACCCAATCAAGATTCAACAGAAGATCAACGAGAGATTTATTATAATTTTTTTTTAATATATACTACCCTGATTAATCTCTTTGTTCAAGGTTTGGACCACTGATTAAGAGTCGTACACGTAATAATTATCTGGCCTGCCGCTGTCCACTCTCAAACTACTCTCATTTCCACCTGATCACAAGTTAATGAAAGAGGCTGCCTGGCAAAACAAGCGTGCCATGCTCAGGAAATTTGTTTAGGAAGATTTAAAGATTTACGTTCCTTACTCCTATGGAAAAAGGCATCCTTTGGACTAAAATAGCCAGCCAGAACAAACAGGCGCAATCTGGATATAAAAGATAAAAAAAAAAAATTAAAAAAAAAAGAAAACTTTGCCAGAAAAAAAAACAAGCCAAGGAAATGAGCATAAAACAATCCACCCTGTGTTAGGACCCTGAGTGACCCCACCCTTCCATTTTGTCCAGTTTAGTTAGCAGCACATGAGTGGGAGAAATGACTAGGCGGGGTTCACTGACAGCCTGGTCCTCCACTGCCAAAACTTCTGAGGGAAACATAGCATGTTGACAGTGTTTCTGGTCATAAAGAATGACTTTGGTTAAACTCTCTTTCAGTATGAGCATCCATATTTGTTCTGTCTCCTGGAAGAGCTTATAGGTTGCAGTGGTTCTGGATGGAGCGAATGATATGAGGTTTAAAACGCTGTGTGTTTGTCGTGGAATATAATGATTATGATCCGTCGGTGTAGGCACTCGGAAGCTACCCACCTGTACCAGTATATGTCCTGTGATAGCAGGCTGGCCATGTCCTGTGAACATGTGATGGTCATTAGGGAAAGCTTTAGGGTCTGACAGCTGAATAAGCTGCTGAGAGAGCCGGAGCGAGACTGCGATGAAGTCTTTAGCTAGGAGCAGTCTGGCGAGGGTGCTGTTTCCTGAGAGGAGCTTCAGGGACCCCATGCAGTACAGCACAGTCTCTCCACTGCTATTAAAATCCTCACACTGTATCAGTAAGAGGAGGGAATCTGGTACACACACACACACACACACACACACACACACGCGCATAATAAGCGGACTGTGAAAGACAGTTAATGACTGATCAGAGTGAATGAGTTACACGGGAACAGAGACGCACCTATAATGGGGTTGTCCTGGAACAGGAAGTCGTTTCTGGAACTCCGGCTTATTTTAAAGACCAGCTTGCAAATGTTTAGCAAGTTGTTTCCGCTGACATTAAGCTGAAATTACACAGTGGCAGATAAGATCTGTGTTACTATTAATAAACATTAACGTTCTTCATTTAAAGCCAGTGCATCTTTGTCGTTAGTTTTTAAAGCAAGTTTAGCGAGCGTGCAGCGGTCAGTTGTCTGCTTACTGCAAGGATGAGTTTAGCTAGAGTCAGGTTTAGCTGGTCTGATCCCAGATCGATCAGTCGAAACAGCGCCCGGAGAATGGAGGACCTTTTCTTGAACCGCTTTCCCAGCATGCCTTTCTCTGCCAGGACATTATGGAGACTGTCACAGGCATCACAAAGACGCTCGATATTCTCCTTTGACACAATTCCTCCTAAATGTACACGAGTCAGAGATATAGAGACAGTTCAGAGATTAGAGAAGGATATGCTTAAAATGTTCCGCGCACTGGCCGTGGTAAAAGGATTTCTGATATTTTCTGATATAAGCACACAATCCTTAGATGGATCAACAGGTTCAGTAAACAATTTAAGATCTGCATTCCACTTTTCAATCTATATTTCACTTTTCAACCTGGCCTGAACAGATCTGTTGACATTTCACTGACATTTATCTAACACCCACTGACAGAGTTCATCTTGGGCCCTCAGTCTTCTGTAGCTTTCATATATGCATATCCATTTTGTTAAAAACAAATGTGATCTAATGCAGTATGTCCTGTTTTAAAAAAAAAAACATATTGGAGTCTTTAAGCTGACTGTCTGAGCATAAAAATATAAAAATCACAGCACACACACACTGTGCACACTTTTAGCATCAGGACTGTGCAAAGTCGATGTGATGAGGTTTTCGAAAGCTATTCTGGGTAAAATAAATGTTGTTCCACTATTCTGGTCTTGGCTGCTTCGTCTTATCCTGTCTGGTGAAGCTGTGCCCCTCAGTAGTTTGTTATGCGTGAGCCAAGAGGCATTTGGGCATGATAAATATTTATCTTTCAAATGAATTTCCATTCAATATTAAAAGTGCTTAAACATTAGATGCCATTAGATTTCACTTCATTGTAGTATCTCTCATTCCTGCACTTCTCTTCTGAAGGTTCAAGGCCTTGCCAAACCCAATACACATCTGTTTTTTTTAATTCCCTAGGATTCAAATTTCATGTTTTATTTCTCCCTGTCCACTCTGGAAAATACTCCCGAAACCAGGACGTTTAATACACACCGAGAACTTCATTGCTTTCCTTATAAAGAGGGAACAGTTTTTTTAAACACTTTACAGAGATTTATATTGGAAATGTTAAATATTCTTCCAAATATGAACGCATGAAGACACATATACATATATACGTACATAGAGTACAAAGAATTCAGTGACAGAACAGAATTAATTCATTAATATATTTCTAGTTTATTTTTTTCTTCCCTATCACATGACGGCTACCAGCCGGAGAGGGTGAAGGCCAACACGTGCTTCCTCTGAGACACGTGAAACCAGAAACCAACCAACCACCTCTTTTCAAACTGCTACTCATGCAGCATCGCACAGGAAAGCGCTATCTGCCCTCTTCTGCATACATGAGCTCACAGACACACACACATGACTGGCTATGAGTGTCGCTGTGATTGACAGGGGAGAGAGAGAATAGAGAGCAGTTGCGTTAAGCTGTTTTGTTATGTTTAAGACGCAATTTGCTATGATAGTATAAAGATTTATTGTTATGTGTAACAATGTTTTTGTATCGTGAGGTCCAATTCGAATGTACACATTTGTAGGTGTAGTTTATGATCACCTGGAGCAACAGACTCAAACATCTGCAGAATAGGAAGCACCTCAGAGGTCCAGAAGACAGATTCATCGGTGGCATCACTTCCTGCCGTGTCTCTGCAGCCAGGCTCAGCACCTGTTAGCGAACAGATGGACCAAAACCGCCAGTTAAAACACTGATGCTTCACACCTACTCGCTTCACATCAGCGGTTCTCACTGTTTCACCCATTTGTATATAAATACAGGATGTTCAGCATAGCATGAAAAGGTCAACACTATGCGCCTACACATCCTTTGATTAGCCTGGGTTCTGCGCAGACACCTCGGTGACTGAGCATTTGCATTCGGGGCGTCATGCAGGAAGCCGTCTCTGCAAGTAGGAAATATTCTGCAAGCCACTGAGTTTAGGATCAGTGCAGTGAAGGGCGTATCTGCTGTCCAATCTACGAATCAGGCTTTGAGTCAGGAGTTCAGATGGATAAACAAATCGTCATATGGGGATAAAACAAACCTGTTTTTGTTCTTTTTGCTTGAGATAAGTCAGCACTGCTGGGCCGTGGAGTTCCACTAACAACACACACACACACACACACACACACACACACACACACACACGCAAACAGAAAGGAGGCAAGATGGAAAAAGGTGAAGTTGTGTTAATGAAACTCTGCTTTCTTAGATCTTATCTGCACACTGAGAGGCAAGTGGTGCTCCTACACATTTAACTGCAATCTGCCAGCAGTCCATCATGCGCATTTTAAAGCAAACAATTACAACACAATACTGTAAAACTCTGTGTTTTTGTAAAAATCTGTATTTAAATCTCATCTCCAAATACATTTCCAACATATTTACGAGCTTGCCACAAGGTGTCCCTGTTGTAATGTTCTCGTACCCGCATGCACAGAGTGTACCGAACAGGTCCGATCATGTCTGATCCGGCCCGTGTGCTTTACTCCCAGCAGCGCTAACAATCTCTGATACATCTGGAGGTTTGCATAATGCGAATGCATGCAAACTGGTCAGAGTGAAAATGTGCATGCAACAGACAGGAAACCACAAGATTGTGTGCTTGCGTCCGAGTCGTTCATGCAATGTCATCATGAGTCTTTATCTTAAAAACAGTGTTATCCCACAATATGGCTGATACATGGTGACGAGCAACTTACTCCTTTTGTGTGGTCTTATAAATAAATGTCACAGAAGTGTCGTTAAATTCAAAATGCTGTTTTTTTTCCACTAAACATTACTGGAGGTACAGGATGACATGCTGCTGGTGGGTAGCACAAACGTTCTTTACGCTACAGCCGGGCATATTTTGGGCATCGATTTAGTTTGGCCCTGTTAATGACTTGATAATGTCTCTTTGTTGATGGACTCCTTTAGTCTGAGACGTGATCTCATCGTGAGAGTCTTGAGCGAAACTACACTGGTGGCCAACAGAGCAGCCTGCCCTCATAATCTAATACTGCTCCATTATCAATGATATCAGAGAGAGAGAGAGAGAGAGCGAGAGAGAGAGAGAGAGAGAGAGAGAAGTGTGTGTTGGGGGTGTGCACTGGATACTTACCTGAAATTTAGATATGTGGAAATGTTACTTAAAGTTCATGTATATAAAAGCAACTCATTTACAAACCTGGCTACCAATGGTCTGAAAGCATACACCATTTCTCCAGTGTCTTTGAACTCGGCTTTTTCAGCTACGCGTCTCTGTAGGGTTTTCGCACCGTCCGCGATCGCCAAGCAATTTCAGGAACGGCTACGCGTCCGTGCAGAGACACGGCTTGATACTTTCCCGACAGTCAGCAGAAAGCCAACTGCCTTCTCAGATTCTTCTGGAAAGCTCCATATAAACGTTCACCCAGTGCTTTCGCGCTAACAGACTTTCAGCAGGTTATTTCAGCTGTCTGCTCAAATATATTGGAGTTTAAATTTAATGATGGATGAGGGCTCACGGTGCAGTTTTCAGCTTTCACCGGAGAGTATTTACATCCAAATTAGGTGAACGGTGTAGGAATTACAGCACTTCTTATATCTGGTCCCCCATTCTTTTTTAAGGGACCAAAAGTAATCGGACAGACTAGCATAATCATGGATTAAATTGTCATTTCTAAAACGTGGTTGCTGATCCTTTGCCGTCAACGTCAGCCTGAAGTCTGGAACACTTAGACATGACCAAACGTTGGGTTTCATTCTCCGGTGAAGCTCTGCCAGACGTTTACTGCAGCTGTCTTCACTTCCTGCTTGTTCTTGGGGCGTTTTGCCTTCAGTTTTGCTTTCAGCCTGATTTTTTATTGTTCTATCTCTCTGAGCAACAGATTCCAAATGCAAATGCTGAACTTTTATGAACTTTTATGTCTTTGCTTGTAAGTGAGCTAATGAGGGAAGAACCTTCTGGATATGGAACAGCTGAGCAGCCAATTCTCCAAATTACAAAGGAGGGATCGCATGCGAAAAAAGTGCTGTAATTCCTACACCATTCACTCGTTCATTCGATTTATATGTAAATACCTTCACGTTAAAGCTGAAAGTTTGCACTTTGAGATCATCTTCTGTGTTTTATGCTATTCTGCAGTACTGATCAGGCACTAAATGTGGGCAGCGATGGTATTTCACTTCTGTTTAGCTCATCTGGTTTGCTCTGTGTGTATTTCCGACTTTCTGGTACTTTCCACATTACATTTGGGAAAAACAGACGACAATACATCCACCCAGGACTTTTCACAGCGTTATAATGCCAGCGTTAAAGTGGCACTTTAAATACTTCCTGAGTCAGGTCAGTAATTTCCAGCAATCCTTGATTTCCTTTCATCCACTTGCTGCAATAAAGCACTTCATTGAGACGGAATTTATTACTATAATCCTTCAATCTATTTTAAAAGCCTGATATGTTAACAGATTCCTGTTAAATTCCTGCTGACTATGGTTTCTAATACGTAGCTGTTACAGATGGATCAACTGACTATAAAATATTTTATTGCTGTTCTGGATGAGTGCGAGCCACTAAAGGTTTTCAACAGCTCTCAAGGTTGCTGTTATGGGCAAGAGGAAATACTGACAGCAGATAAATAACAAGACAAACATGAGCAGGGGATGAAAACCAAATAAAGATATGATAATAAAATGCGTACCTATGTTTGGTTGGTATGTGTGTGAGAATTTTTGAGGATTTCTCTGTCCTTTCTGGTTTGTAACCTTCCTTGGGATGCAAGGAAGAAGACTCTCTGTGCACTCGCTCTGATGGCTTCACACTCAGGGTGGGCTCATCAACACCCATGGGCTGAGGAGCTACAGAAATATAGAGTCCGTGAGACAAGTTAGTTCTTGTTATCACTTATGTACGTTAAAGCAACGTTAAAGCAAAGCATTCTTCTTTTCTCCCTCATACGGCTAATAAGACACAAAGCGTAAAGTCCTCCGGT
The DNA here is from genome assembly GCA_033441825.1 of Pangasius elongatus. Classification (NCBI taxonomy): domain Eukaryota; kingdom Metazoa; phylum Chordata; class Actinopteri; order Siluriformes; family Pangasiidae; genus Pangasius; species Pangasius elongatus. The sequence goes on along the minus strand of JAKKZN010021886.1, from coordinate 32,979 downwards.
CGCTTCATCTTCCATAAAAACTTTTTAAAAAAACCCTCGAATCGCCGACCCTTTCACATTACACAACTTTAATCACTTGCAATCTGTTGTTTGGTGGACGTAAAGGGTGTGCACACTATAAGAGCGATCGCAGACAAGGCACACACACTACACAAACTTTCACCTGGACAGACCCTCACCGAAGCGACTATCATGTGACTTTGTCACTATTTTGTGTGGAAACAAGAAAACGTGAAGGAAATATTGGTTGGGGAGACATATGCAGTGAGGATTGCCTGTTCTGCAAAGAGAACTGGAGTGAAAACTGAAACTGGAGAACTAGAGTGAAAAAAAACACAGCTATTTTTACAGGAATCACGTCGCTGAGCCCCAAAATGAGTCGCCAAATGATGAGGTCTGATGAAGATGAAGGACCTGTTACAATAAAAACCTCTCCTCGCAGCAAAATCGGTGTTCAATTAACATCCAGTGTGTTGAATTAACACCTTATAGTGTCTATATATGTCCCATTGGACACCAATGAGCTCTGAAAGAGTTAAATCGACACTCCGGGTGTTAATTCAACACCGGGGAATCAGCTGTGCAGGTAAGACTGTGTAAACGACGAGTAATTTATAAGCATCATAAACTGTAGACACCAACTCCTACACATGTAGCCTGGGTGTTACTGTTCCAGTCTGTGGATACAGATTTGCTTAGAACAGAGATTATAAAAGAGTCTGTTCTTTCTGTCATTCCACTGAGTGAGTGACGCACTTCGGAGTGCAGTGCCTTTTAAAGAGGGTGGATGGGGACAGGATCACGGTTACGCTAAAAAGGTGCTTCAGTCTTTCCTTACAATAGACTGACACATGAATAGCAAGGAACGAATGGAGGACAGATGTATTGTGCCAGCAATCTATTCTCTTATTCAGCAGGACTCTAACCTTTTCTCCCCATCTCACTCACTCCTTTCCTGGTTAGCTCTCTATGTTGTTACTCACAACTTCTAGAAGCTTTAAGGTACTATCAACTTCCCTCTCTAATTGGTAAAACTCTATCCTGTCTTATTTCTAATGCTTACTCTACTGTATGTCATCTATCTGTCATCTATCTCTTTTTGTATTAACAAAAGGTATTAACACTTTTTGGCCATAAAAAGTAGAGCACTGAAAGCCCCTACTGAAATGTCGAAATTAGTACTGAACATATGACAAAGTGTTATTGTGTCATAAAACATAAGAGCCAATCAGGTCGCAATATGCAAATGTGTACATGACGTGCAGCATTTGTTTACTAGAACATTTCTAATTGACATATTTATAGAATCTGCTTTTCTTGATGCGGGTAAAATGTAGGCACGAGTGTGTGTTTTTCCCTTTCTGTTCCCTTTTTTATTATTACTTCTTCATTCTTTACAATCGCTCCACATGGTCATTTTTCGCTGTGCTAGTCCTAAAAACTGACTTTGTTCATCTCAGATGATTGCATCTCAATCCAGATTATGAACTAATATTGGCCAGGAGGTCACCTGGTCCACGACAGTCATGTATTTACTGATGTGGAGTATGTTTATTTGTGTGTCCACATACCGTTTGAGCGTTGAGTCATAGAGGGCACCAGCGTAAGCGATCTTGCCCTGACGAGCCTTGTCCGAGCGCCTCCTGAACCTCTCTTGTCCAAACGCTCACCTGGAGGTCTGGGCACGCCTTTTTCAGCTTCACTGTAGTCTTCATCCAGCGAGAGTGGCAACCTGGGCTTCTGTTTCATGATAAGTTGTTAACATTTGCTTCCCCTAATCAGACAAGGTTTCAGAAGAATTTTGAAAAATTGCCTTACGCGTTCCAAAGGCGAGAGGCGGGTCCCTGAACTCGGCCTGGAATCAGGAGCCTCGAAATTCTTAGCATGGAGGCTGTAGGAGGATATGAAAAAAAAATCTGAGCTTGGAATATACAAAATCTGCATTGCTGCGTTCAGAAATAATAAATGTTTAATAACAGATCCAAAGCAAATTTCAAGGGATTTTTTTTTAAACCTGAATGAAGATGGTGGTCTTCCATCACGTGTGCCGGCTGATCCTCCAAAAAGCTGGCGGTGCTCCTCTCGAGGGGTGAAGGGCCGCTGTGTCCGAAGAGTCCTGAGAGAATGCCGGGCTTCTGTCACTATCTCTGCACTCGTCTGTCTTCTACTGCCATAGCCAAGGTAGAAGGGTCCCTGCTTCTCCTGCTTACGCTCCACCGAGGCCATGTGTGGACTGTACGGAACAATCCGATCTCATGTGACGATAACTCTAGACCACATGAACCTGAGAACGTTAAGACAAACCAAAATACACAAACTTGCTTATGTTTGGAAGAACGCTTGGTTTTGTTATACCTATCTCATGGCATTTTAGTAATGGGACCTGCTGTATTATGGACTGAATAGACACCTTGATTTCTGAGACTCAAACAGATTGCAATCTTCCATAAAACAGTTTCATTTTTCGTTTATTCGTAAAACATTGTAATTTAATTTTTGAATTAAAGAGAGTGTCTGAAACTGGCTGAATATTGAATGAGAAAACGTTGCCATGTATTTAGAGTAAAAGCACTCTGATAGGATTATGAAGACATAATTAGATAATAGGGACACCAGTTTGGTAAAGTGGTCAGAAAAATGGATTTATTTATGGAATATCTAATGAACACTTTTGAAGTCCTGTGCAAAAGCAAGTCAGCATGAATTTTGGATCTGAAGTGATCGATTATTGCTGACGATTCAGAGCTCATGCACATACGAGGGGCACCGTTCGGGTAAAATCAGTAACAATAAGCTCATTACATTCGATTAAATTCAGCTACATTTCAGTTAAAAGAGGCAGGACTGAATCTTTTCACTGTGAGATTTGTGAAAATTGCTAAACATTGTTAGTTTTTGTCTCAGACGAAACAGAAAGAAATGTTTCAGTAGAAAGTTACTTGACTACGGCGGCGTTTTGCGATGCGACCGTTGCGATGCAGAACATGCGATGTTGGTGTCGACACAGCAGCCTATATCATTCCGCCCTAATGTACAGTGAGCCAATGCAATATGTGTTATGCAAGTATGCATTATGCTCTTGTCACGCTTGTGTTGTTATCTCTCTTTCTTTAGAATCATGTTTTCTTAACAAACAATAGGAACTGAACAAATTATACACAGAGGCTTGAGTAACCCCATTCTATAAAAGGTGCCTCATGTTATTAAATTAATTAAGTTAACTTAAATAAACAAATTCAGCCTTACCATTTGCTGTCTGAGAACTTCAATATTACGAGCAGTCATGCATCCCCCCCCCATACACTTTCTACTTCTGGCAGGGATGTTGACAGCAGCAAGCCAAGTGGTAAAAGTGGGAATGCCGCACCTCAGATCGTTTCAGTGTTCATCTGTTACCTGGGAACTCCTCTACCTGTGCTTTCTCTAAGGTACTTCATTGCAAAAACCTTTTATTAGCAGGCCATGCTTGCAAGCTGATCGGTTTGACGACAATGGCCAGAGGATGGGCATGATGAACCTTTTATTAGCAAGGGAGCAAGCAAACAGGAAAACTCCACTAATTCTGAAGGAAACCAAACTGGTGGTCCAATCATGTCATGGTTTACATACGCCCCTCTCATCATAGGGTTTGCTTAAAAAAGTCTGCAAACCTGCTGAAGCTGTCTGTTATCGCATACTGTATTGTTTGAGCTCTGAAGGGACCTGTAGGCCTGTCTGGGTTTGTCTGGCTGCTGTTTGATCAGATCCACATAGTTTTCTGAGTAGATCTGATCAAACTCCATCGTGTGAGGTGTGACCGGTCTGAGTTGGACAAAAGCAGCCATCAGAAGAATGCACATGTGAGAACTTGTCTGAGAAAGTACTTTGCATTTTTATGTATGATAGATCAGTAATACTCTATATGGCCAAAAGTTTGTGGACACCTGACCATCACAGCCATATGTGCCTTTTGAACATATCGTTCTCACTCCACTCTTCCGGGAAGGCTTTCCACTAGATGTTGGAGCGTGGTTGTGGGGATTTGTGTGAGGCCAGGCACTGATGTTGGGTAAGGAGTCTCCAGTTCCAGTTCATCCCAAAGGTGTTCAGTGGGGTTGAGGTCNACCTTCACACACCATGTCTTCATGGAGCTCGCTTTGTGCACAGGGGCGTCGTCATGCTGGAGCAGGTTTGAGTCTCTTAGTTCCAGTGAATGGAAACTGTAACGCTACAGCACACAGAGACACTCTATACAATCGTATTGAACAATTTGAGGAAAAAGCACATATGGATGTGATGGTCAGGGGTGCACATACTTTCATCTAGATAGTGTATATGGCTGTTTTTTTTCTCTTTCAGGCAGCAGATTAAACATCTGGTACTTATGCAGGCCATCTTTAGAAATGTATATGTTTTTGGAGAGGAGGGACACCCTGGACGGGGTGCCAATCCATCACAGGGCACAATCACACACAGGCAATTTGGGAATGTCAGTCAGCCTACAGCGCACGTCTGTGGACTGGGGGAGGAAACTGGAGTACCCGGAGGAAACCCCTGAAGCACGGTGACAACACGCAAGCTCCGTGCATGCAGGACGGAGGCGGGATTCGAGCCCCCGACCCTGGAGATGCGAGGCAACAGTGCTGACCTCTGAGCCACTGTGTCCCCATGAACCATGTTTATGATGAGAAAACATATTTATATTATTGCACTATCTCTCACTTTGACCATTAACCATTTTCATAATGAATAATAATCACGAAGGAGCGCCTGTAAGACCTGGTTCGCTTTAAACGTCATTATTTTTAAGTGAAATTTAATAAATAAGTTTAAAAAAAAAACAAAAACAACTGTTTGCTATCCATTTGAAAAGAAGACTGCTCGGCGCGTGAGCAGCCCTGCGCGTGCACGCGGCGTCGCTATGGCAACGCGTGCAGCGGTTGCAGCAATTCAAGCTCGACAACAAAAACAGTGAGGGAGCATCGTTAAAAAAACGAAGAAGAAGAAGAAGAAGAAGAAGAAGAAGAAGAAGACATTCTCTGAAACACTTTCTTTGAGATATAAACATGTCGTATACTGAGCTACAAACAACCCCTGTTACTCTACCGCGTAACTACTACCGCTGTTTCCACAGGAAATTATTTTAACTGCACCAGAAGAATGCTTTCTTTCTGTCTAATAATATTCAGGAGTGTTTTAAAAAAACAAGTTTACCTTTTTTTTTATCAGTAAGCGGTTCCTGTCCTCGTTTTGTTGTCTACTCTGTCTTCAGAAACTACCTAGCAACTGTGCACGCGCCAGTAGGCGCTGGTGATGACGTAGTGCCGCGCGTGCACGCGGAGGGCAGGAGGCTAAGTTTTGCTAGCTAGCGGGGAGATAATTAAGGTGACTTGGGGATATTTTTGAATTTCGACCTTGTCTAAGCTTTCTTGGCGTTCATAAAACAAACACCCAAACACATAATACATTTCTGAAATCCTCAAAAGTCGACTGTGTGAAGGAAAAATGTTTATACCATATTCTTAAGAGGCATGGTGTACCCTTCTGCCATGTTTGATTTCATCCTCAGTGGTAGGTTTAAAACTTTAATAAAATAAAAAATGTTCCTGCTTGACTATATAGTATAGAGCTGTGGACGAGTAAAAACTCATAATCACACAATCAGGTATCACTGAGAAACACTGGTATTCCCCTTCGAGCCTGGTTCCTCTCAAGGTTTCTTCCTCATGAGCTCTCAGGGAGTTTTTCCTTGCCATCGTCTCCTCTGGCTTGCTCATTACAGATCCAAATCTAAATCCGTATCCAGATTTCTGCAAAGCTGTTCTGTGACAATGTCCACTGTTAAAAGTGCTATAAAAATAAAACAGAATTGAATTATTCACTTTAATTCAATTCAATATTATATAACAACAATAACAATAACAAGTTAAAAGTAATATTCACAGTTAAAGCATCACTAAAAGGTAAGTAACACTTTAAAATCTATTTCTTGCAGCAGCAGCATAAAGATCCATCTCTAAAAACAGTACACTAAGTAAAAATCTTTGCCTACTAAGTAGTAGGCTTAAGTCTATCTTATACCCCTGCCTCTTAAGGTGCTTCTTAAGATGCATAAAAACATAAAAACAATTTAATGCACATAAACAATCCAGCAATATTTTATCTGATCATAGGTTTGAGGTTTTTTACGCAGCCACTCATGCTTCTGTTATATCCCTTCACCTATTGTATTTTAATACTGTCCCCATTAATAATAATATAATATATTGAAGATAATAAATAAATAAATATCTTAAAAATTATTAAATTCTAAGCTACTATGTACATGATTTGAACTAACCTTATACTTATTATGTTTATGTTACAGTGGTATAGCCTATGCATATGTGCATAATATGTATCATATATTAGCCATATATTATAACCTTATGAAATTTTCCTGCTTCAAGTTTATTAGCGCCAACTTCCTGTTTGATGCTGACCACACCCACTTACATGATGCCCCATGGTGTGTGCACACTACACGAGTGCTCACATGATGTGCACACGCTACACAATCTTCGATCACAGATGAGCGTGCTGAATCTTCAAATCCTGAAAATCCAAAAACAACCACGAGAGCTGTCTATCATGTGACTTTGAGACACGATTTTGTACAGAAAGAAAAAAAAAAACAAGAAATAAGAGAAAATATGGAGGAAATATTGCTTAGGGAGATGCGGGAACTGAGAATGGTCTGTTCTGCAAAGAGAACTGGAGGCATAGTACATAGAACATAGCTATTTCACACTGTGCACCTCCAGGAATCAAATCATGTTTGTTTTTATTTTTGCTGTTCCTAACAACTATTTGAGAATGACAAGAAATAATTAGATTAGATTAGATTAGATTAGATTCAACTTTATTGTCATTGTTCAAAGTACATGTACTAAGCCAATGAAATGCAGTTAGCATCTAACCAGAAGTGCGTAAGTGACATATTATTTACAATAAATTACAAATAAGGATATACAGCTATGAGGGTGATATGTACAAGGAAATGGATGACTTATGTTCAGAAGGTGCAGTGGGTATTATAAATAAGGATAAATATGATATATATATACACATATATATGTATGTACAATCAGTGTACAGTGGTGAAGTCATGTTGAGAATATGATAGAATGTGAACAGGAATTTAAAAATGAGTATATACAATGAATATATACACACACACACACACACACACACACACATATATATATATATATATATATATGCATGTTTGTAGGTACAGTGGTGCAAAAGATCGCATTATAATTTATGTAGTGCCAGATGCAAGATGAATGAACAGTGAAATAAGTGACTGAAGACAGATATTACAGTGTACAGTGATCAGCTGTTCAGAGTAGAAACAGCCGCTGGGAAGAAGCTATTTCTCAGTCTGTTTGTGCGGCGCTAAGGCACCGGTAGCGCCTTCCAGATGGGAGGAGGGTAAACAGTCCGTGATTCGGGGGAGAGGCGACTTTGATGATGCCGTTTGCCCTCTGCAAGCAGCGTTTGTTGTAAATGCTCTCGATGGTGGGTAGCTGAGAGCCAGTAATGCGTTGGGCGGTTTTCACCACCTGCTGAAGGGCTTTTTGGTCTGTTGCGGTGCAGTTGCCATACCAGACTGAGATGCAATTGGTGATGATGCTCTCAATGGTACAGCGGTAAAAGTTCATGAGTATCTTGGAGCAGAGGTGGGCCTTCAGTCTCCTCAGAAAATAAGGGCTTTGTTGTGCCTTTTTAACCAGAATGGAGGAGTTCAGGGACCAGGTGAGGTCCTCGGAGATGTAGACCCCAAGGAACTTAAAGCTGGGTACACGCTCAACAGTAGCTCCGTTAATGTGGATGGGAGCATGAGTGTGATTCCCAGCACATCTGAAGTCCACAATGACCTCCTTTGTTTTTTTGGTGTTGAGTACCAGGTTGTTGTCCCCACACCAAGCCACAAGGTGCTGGACCTCCTCCCTGTAAGCTGTCTCATCGTTAGGAGGTGAGGAGGTGAGGTTGTCTTATAGAAGAATTTTTTTTGTGTTTACGTTTTGCCCACACAAACAGATGGAAGATAAAATGGATTCAGGGATCTGCTGTGCAAGAGAACAGATGAATTTGATTTCCTCCTGGATGTCATTGGCTGTTTCTCAGTGCTGTACTTGCTGCTTGTTGCAGAGGCGTTCACACTACATCATTCATCACTGAGAAAATAGCAGAGCTCTTGCAGACTGAAACTGCAGACTAAAATTACACGTGTGTATAAACATGTATAATTCTACCTATTCAAACATAACTTAATTTTGAACATTGCAGGAAACTCCTTGGACTTTTTGACCACTATAAACCCACAAATTCTTAACCTCTGCAAAAACCCAATTCATGATTCATAGATGTTAAGACTCAAGACTCATTGGTAGTACAAACATTAGTTACTGTGCATATTCCCAGTATGCAAATGTTCAACTCATCCGTAAAGACGCAGTCACATTCACAATCTAAGCTATAATGTATAATCTTCCATGCCACTGTGTTGAAACTTGTGTGCCAAAGTGAGCTAGAACTGCTTTATAACCTGTAAAACTTGCTGGATTTGTTTAGTAGACCGTACACAAACCTCTGTTTTTTTTTATTTCTGTTTCTCCTCTCATCTCCTCTCTTTCCTCAAAAAGTAAGATGTCCATGGGAACAATCTTACCTCTATCTGGTTGGTTTTAAATAGCTCTGCAAGCTTCATTCTCATGGATACAGGATGTTTCATTGGTTGAGAGTAACTGGAGGGCTTGACCAATCAGGAGTCATTACCATGGTGCTGATCAGCCAATAGCTGCTCAGAGCTATTTCATTGTCACTGGGGAGGGGGAGCGTAGTGTGCCAGGATAGCCAGGCAGGTAATCTGACAACCGCCATGCCAATAAGGCAAGCTCCATAAAATATGTATATATATATAAATGTTCAGTTTATAAGAGAACACGTAATTGGACGGGAGACTGGGAAATGAACTCATTTGTCAGAGGCATTTGATATATATCTACACTACTAGGGTGAATGTATAGGTCATCTTGATAACACACACACACTTTGGAAGACCTTTGACGTCACCGAGGTAAATTGGTTTGCTTTGCAAGGACCGTGGTCCTTCTTGGTGGTGCGTCTCCTAGGTAACCAGTTCCTCATACTGCTGTCTCTGGACACATACTCCCTCACTGCATGTTAAAAAAAACCCAGAGTTGACAAAAACACCAATGACAGATTTGCTCAGGAACGTAGTAAGACCACCTTAGGGAGTGTTACGGCTGTGTTAAATAATGTACCACTTGTTGTTCATTCTTTCAGCGCTTTACATTCTTCTGAAGATGAATTCAAGCCCTTGCTTTAATCTGCATCAAGAGGAAAGGAAAATATGTAAGGGATGAAGCCATGACATTAATCATGTTCGCATTCTGATCTGAAGAAGTAGGAGAATTCAAGAGTTATTAGAATGATAATGAGGTTATAAATAAATGTTGCATTTAATTAAGCTTTATTATTCGGAATGTGTTCAGAGAGAAAACCGAAAACAAGCAGCTGACAGTTCGGGCTGCTGCACTTATCTTCGTCATTTGATAATGTCGCAATGACAACAGACTGATTGACTCATTTGTACAATGCTGTCCAAAAAAAGACAGCGATGTGCACACAAGCTGCTTTGTTGCCATTTTTGTGGAGGGGAAAAAAAAGTCCTTTGCATTGGTTGTGGCCTGGCATTTTAATCTACAGTACAAATAATATCAGCCTGCTGTTATAGTCATCTAACCAGCACACACTCTATATCTCTGCATATCTGTATACGATGGGTAACTGAAAACAGCATTAGACACTTTTAGGCAATTTGGAAAAGTTAAACTGATTAATATAGAGTGCTGATTTTTCATGCGTATGTCTGTAGGTAGCAATTAACCCCTTATATTCAGTTATTCATATGAGGAAAGGGAAGAGTCAGAAATTGGAAAATCGGAAAAGGGCTGATTGTTCTCATTTGCATAAACTCTGATACTGATGTAATATATGTTTAATGAATCAACATCACCTTACTGCTTGTCAAAGATTTTTACTTTAGATAACTTTGTGTTTTTATAAGGTAGAACATACATTTGAACTGGGCATGAAGCCAACAGCGTGTCTCTGAAATCACACTTTATAATGAATGTAAGCCTTTAAATTAGTTGTTGGAATTTCAAACATCTTTTTTAGGTCCGAATTTATGCCCAAACCAACCACAGACCTTTTTTTTTTATTTTTTATTTTTATCCGTATCCCATTGTGTAAACATGTGAGCTTATCCTGTTTACTGAACACAAGCGACTGCACTGGCTACAGGGGGACCAGGGCTTTTAGGGGCTTTCATGGGGTCTTTAGGGGCTTTCATGTGCATAAAGCCAGGCTTATCTTGTGAATAATTTTCTTGATTGGTTAATACATCTGAACTGTGATAAATTTTGTGTTGCTGATCACAGAGCCCAATACAATGACAAAGACTTTTTTTTTTTTTTTCCTCATAGCATCTGTTTTAGCAATAGTAGTCATGATGATCTCACAGGTTAGTGTTTTAAATGACTCATCATGTATATTTGTACACATATTTACTATATTTACTACATTTATTAATGCTTATCAAGATTGTTATAGGAAATATCCACAGCTCCAGGCAGTGCAAGGCCTGTTGCTCACATGATCATACATAAGGACTACGAATGATTTTTTTTTTAGGAGGATTTGTACGTTCTACATGATATACATGTACATAGTAATTTCAGTACATGACAATAATTCAGTGTAGAATATAGCTTGAGCATTTTTAGGTATTTTATATATCATTGATTATTATAGAAACTACTGATCTCCTGGGATTTTCATGCAGGTCAGAGGAGAATAGCCAGACTGGCTTGAGCTGGTTCGAGAAACAGGAAGTCTACAGTAACTCAAATAACCACTGTGTCAGTCCAGGACAGAGCAAAACTGGCTGTGCTTTCAGGATGGGAGTGACGGCATGTTCTCTCTCCTCTGAATCACAGTGACACCAGCTACTAGTGGGTGTCTGTGAGCTCATGTATGCAGAAGAGGGTGAATGGCACTTTCCTCTGAGTGTGTTATGCCGTGCTGTAACACTGGTTGAAAAAAGATGTAGTTGGCTGGCTTCACATGTATCAAAGAAAACACATGATATAGCCTTCACCCTCCTCGGTTGGTAGCTGATGTAAGAAGAATTGGCTGGGAAGGATGGGTGGGAAAAAAAACGCTCTTTACAAATGTGGTGAGCCGAAAAGCATTTCAAGACACAAAGGTAAAAAACTGGACAGTTGAAGATTAGAAAATCATTGCCATCTTCACCTGTTCAGTTTGTAGAATATAAAAGGTCTAAATCCTAATCAGGCAAACAAGTAACTGCATGACTCTATCAGCTATGTAAATCAGGTAAATACACAATATCAATTTGGCAAAAGAGTGAAAGGGTTAGGTATGCATACAAAACTTTTCAGTCTCACACAGGCACAAACATACACAGCTGCACAGCATATACAGCTTTTTTTTTTTTTTTTTTAAACATCACAGCATACTTATGAAAAACAATCCAAATGCAAATGCCTTTCTTCCGGTCCCAGTGTTATAATTCACACTTTTTTTTTTATACCTCCTCTTCTGCGGTTGCTCACACTCCAGAAAAGTGAGAAGGTGTTATAAGCACTGTAAAGTGTCACTGTATTCAACTCTGCCTGACTTTTATCTTTTAATGCAGAAAGAACACTGGAGACATACACTGAAAGACACGGGGTTTGCAGACAACATTATACATAAATGTACAGATTTTATAGTACATCTGTGGTTTGCCTTCAAATACAGTTCTGAAATATCTATCCTGCGTCTGTGCATTCCTAAAACTTTTACATTATTTGAGTAAAGTAAAGGCTCTCAGCAGTTTAATTAATGTTCCTCTTACCATTTCATAGGCAAGACAGGCAGAAAGAAAAGACACGAGTGAAGACAAATAACGAGTGAAGACAAATAACCTCCTGAACATGGCTATGGCTCATTTAGGGTTGGGTGGTGCAGCACAAACCACAACATGCAATGCACACTTCCACACTGCAGTGAGAGGAATTTGTAGATAGCTTTCATGAGAGATTTTGGCTGGCCCTATTATGCTGAATCATGGGCAGCTCGGCTTTGACTGTATACCTGAAACTGGTGATTGTCACTGGTGGTCTCACCAGACTCAGCACTACTCCCAGATGTGTGCTACCCAAGTGATAAGTTCAGATGCGCTGGCGACTCTACGGTGACAACCTACAATACTGCGTCATGCAATGGAAATATGTGGCCTATTCTGGAGATATTGGCTCCCCTGTAATGGATTTTGTAATTGATTGACACCTCACTCCTGGTGGTGGGGCATCTGGGCCTAGAAAATAGATATAACCATTGATTTATACATGTTTTTGGGTGTGACTGGTGCTTTGTTTAATGTGTGCAAATCAGCCTGGGCTGATGATGGCAGCCACAGCTGTGATCGCCTTAAGATTGCTGGAACTGTAGGCATTCCAGGGCAGGGTCATCAGTCTGCAACTAGAGCCCAAATGCCACAGAGGGAAACATGTCCATGTCTCATTGGACTCATGTCACAAAGGAGCCCAATCTTTAGCTCACTGGTGGTGCTAACTAACAACAGTAGCCCACCTCAGAGAGATAATCACCACAGATCCTGCCTTCACAGGTTGGAGTTTTGAGCTGTAGCCCACCCAAGAGAGATAAGTGTTTTGGTAGCTGGTCAAACCAAACTGGACTGAGTATTATAAAGCAGTTAGTCAAATAAAGGTTTCCAATAATGCTTTATCCTGGTCAGGGCTGTGTTGGATCAGTATCCTATCAGAGTGACACTGGGCATGAGGCAAGAATACACCCCATATGGACACCAGTTCATTGCATGGAACCAAGCACTCACACATTGACATCTTGGGGCAGTTTAGTGTAGCCAACCCACAAACTGGCATGTTTGTAAGGTTTGAGGAAACTGGAGAACCTGTAAGAATGGCACAGGGAGAATATGCACAGAAGCTTCACACAGACAGTAACCTGAGCCCAGGATCGAACGAGGAATCCTGAAGCTGTGAGGATGGGGGTGTTTTTTCAAAGTGCTTCTTGAGTGACTAGTTCTTACATGTTTACATGCTTACCATACTTCAACTCATGAGTTAGTCACTTGTCCTTATGACATCCTACTCCAAGACAACCAGCAAGACATTGGTTCCCAGTGCTGCTTTCAGTGGTAAACAAAACACCCTGGCAGCTTCACTGTGCTGATCTGTTGTCCCAGATGGATGGCAAGAATTGATGCAGCCAGGACACCTATGCCTGTGGGTCTAGCCCTTGAACTGAACCCCACTGAGGACTGTGATTGCACATAGGCCATGCATGCCTTTAAGTAGATACTGTTTTACAAATCGTGTTCACCTTATTAGCCGTGCAAACCCTGTGCAAACACTTCAAGGAGATATAATTATGGAGATGCATGCTCTGACGATAAACTTGCCTTGCATACATTGGTGACCAGATGATTCTGGAGTGACCTGGTAGCTGAATCCAGCTTTTCTGTCCAATATTATAATCACAAAACTTTATAAATCAGTCTATAAATAATGTGTGCTCCTCCAGACCCCCAGAGCCTCTAGTTCCTGCTGTGCCTGGTACATACCCTGTGGTGTTATTTGAACTGGAATTCAGCCAACTGATCCTCAGACCAGCTGTTTACTTACCGACGGCATTAGACACAGGGGGCTCCATTGTCTGAGCAGAGGATAGCCCACTAGATGTTGGATGTCTTCACCTATAGATGAGCTGGACTGCCAGCCAGCTGTGACATGCCACTATTCGATGAGTATCATGATTTAGTGGTGTACCACACCACTGCAAGCAGTCTGAGCTGCTGCTCTTTGGGCCTTGTCATGCACTTTCTTCAGATTGAGTACCTTTCTAAGTGGCACTAAGGTGAGTCCTGTTCTTCATGACATTGTTGGAATGGGTCATCTAGGTGTTCCACACTACTTGGGTGTAATAGTGTGAAATAGATGAGCAAAAATTACTGTGTAAAATGACCTAAAATTATTGACACCCCTAGGAAATTTTTTAAATAAATGCAAGCAAATTGTCATTCTTGAAAAACTTTAATTATTTTTCATTTGCTCAGTTGCAAGGAACTTTTTATCATGTTGTTGCCCTTAACCATGGCCTGTTTGCCTGGGGCATAAATAGAATGTTGCACACCTATAAAATCCCTTCATCACCATGGGAAAAATCCCCAAATACTTCTAACATGTAATAGACAATTGTTGATGGTTTGTTGGCCTGCACAAAACAAGTAATGGATACAAAAAATATACAAGAAGTTAAAATTACCATTAAGTCAAAATAAATCTTAAAAAAAGTTTCACGTCTGAAACCGCTGGAAATTTGCCAGGAGTTTGATCCATGTGCTCTCTGTCCACCCTAGACACTGAGGGGGATGGTGAAGTGAGAAAAAAAGAGCCCAAAGATCAGTATTAGCAATGCACAGTTTTAGTACCTGTAGTGGTCACGTTTCAAAATCAATTGTTAGGTTCCACTTTCATAACAAGAGCGAAAGAAGAAGTCCTTCTGGAGAGCATGTGTGTCGTGGTCAGTTAAGACCAAAATCAAAATCTTTGGTCATGGACACCATCACCATGTTTGATGATACAAGGAGACTTCATACACGGAAAAGCATCTGATGCCTGCTGTAAAATATGGAGGCGTTGGTGGTTCAGAGGTTCTTGTGAAGATTGATTGAAGTACCAGGATATTTCAGACCAGAACTTGGTTGCCTCTGCCAGAGAGTCCAGCTTCCAACAAGATAATGTATTTCCAAATCAACACAAAATCAACATTTTGCAATGACCATCTCAGTGTCCTGTGGTCTGAACTGGAGAGGGAAGTCCGCATGTGCAAACCGAGTGAACCCGGTGAATGTTAAGTATGTGCCATAAGATCCCAAGCAGCAGAAAAAAAAAAACTGCAAGTGATTATAAGGCACTTTCACCACAACCCATCTGGATTTTGTTAATTTATTTACAGTTAAAATATGACAAGCTCGACAGACTTGGCAAAAATTGCAAACGCTTAGCACTTTACTGGTTAAGCTAATGGATGTAGTATTTCCTGTTTATGTTGATTAGTGACTGGTTGGTGATGGTGTAAAATTTACTTATGTGTCTACAGCACAACCACGATTACAAAGTAGTATTTTTAACGACTCTTAACAAAAGGTTTAGGACGGCCTTTACACTGTGATTTACAGCTGAACTGGTGTGACTGGCTAACCCTAACCCTAGATTCATGTGTGATCGCAGCTAGGTGCTAGCATAACTAGTACAGATCAGGTTTCTATGAAAATGGTACACAGGTGCTACGCAGATTGGGCAGGTGCTACAGATTGGAAGCGATGGTCACTAATATCTTTTAGCTTTAAAACACTTGACAGCATACTAGCTGGTGTCATTCTTTTCTTTTTTTTTTTTTTTTTTTTTAACAGCCAATACATTTTAGACAGTGATCTAAATGTTAAACTTTCACAGAAGCTTTTAGTGAGATGATTTTTCTCTTCACCACGTCCATCACTTTCTCATAGGGTTTGCCTTTGTACTGCACATATGTTCTCCGTAATAAAGCTTAATGGTGTTTCCAGTAACAGATCTCAGGGTGCAGTCCCTCACCCAGCTGAGTGAAAGATCGTATTCTACTGCCTAATGGACACTAGAGCTATAGTGAACCTGAGATTGCACATCTCTCTCTCTCTCTCTCTCTCTCTCTCTCTCTCTCTCTCTCTGGTTCACACAAAGCCTCCTTTCAGTAATGACATCACCACACTGCAGCCTAGTTCTCAAATCTCCCATATTACTGATCCAACCAATCAGATCAAAGTGTTGACCTCACTTGAACAGTCACACACATGCGAGGACGCGTGCACGCGCACACACTCACACACACACACACACACACACACATACACACACACACACACACACACGTAGATCACATTCATTTAATATCAAGTACTTGCAAATACTCAGCCCTTTCTCAGTATATATACAGTACATCACTGCTGTCAGCTTTTGGTTGATTAAAATGTATTTTTCTCCCCTTCCCCTTCTCAAAGATCAATTATTCTAGCTATATGGTTAAATGCGGCTTACTGGTTTACATTTCTCCACTGAAAACTTACACTTTGTCAGTGCTTCATTATAAAATTGTTTTGGGAAGCACATGTGCACTGTGATTTCATGACGATGGTCTGATATACAAAAATATAGTAGTTTTTAGCGCAGGAGGATAACAGCGTATAAACTGCTCAGTGTAAATCGAGACTCCAAGACACTTGAGTCCCTATACACTTAACAAACTGGTAAACGATGCTATAGGCATACAGTATACTTGTATACAAATTGTGAAATACAATACGCAGGCAGTATTGCAAAAAAAAAAAAAGCAGAACTATTGCGTTGCTCTTATGCTGCTTGATTTCTTCTGTGCAGGGTATTGCTTTTTTGAAAAAAAGAATTTCATGCTGACTTTGTGTCAGAAGTGTACGTAATTCCCCATCTCATCGCGTCTCGCTTTCATCAGAGCGGTCTAGCAGTGCCACGCTGAAATGCGACCACTGACCACCTCAGAGATCAAAGCTCCAGGGTCCCTGAGCTTGGGTTATATCCTCCCTGTGTCTGTGCGGGTTTCCACCAGCTTCTCTACAGTAGGGAGACTGACTATGCTAGTGTGAGTGAGTGTGTGAATGTGCCCTGTGATGGATTCCTGCCTCACACCCATCAGGATGTGCTCTGGATGAAGCTTAAGTTAAAGAATGAATTATAGAATATTTATAATGAATTAAATGACACTATGAAGTGTATCTGAGTGATTCAGAACATTGTTGTTGTTCTTCTTCAGGCTGCTCCCATTAGGGGTCGCCACAGAGGCTCATTGGTCCACATATTAGATTTGGCACAGTTTTTAACGCCAGATGCCCTTCCTGACGCAACCTTCCCCAGTTTGGGCTTGGGTACATGTCATGTGCAACCCCAGTGGTTGGAGTTGGTTCACGCAGTCCTCCAGGGACCCACTTTAATGATTCTGAATGTCTTATGATAAACTGAGAATTGTACAAAAACGTTCAACTTTAAAGGTGCTTTTTCATCACAGAATGGCTTTCTTACAGGGTTCGGTCTTTTAAGCACATGCTAGTCACATATGTCTAAATAATATTTAGAGAATGGCTTAGATTTTGATTGCCCTTGACGTTACATAACAAGCTGATCTTTGGTAAGGGTTTTCTTTGTGTGTGTGTGTGTGTGTTGCTTGGAAGGTATTTTCAGCTTCTGCACTGCTCACTAAGCCTATTCACAGAGCACTACTTCCTGGAGAACTATGCACCTTATGTAGCTATTCAGTCTACTTTTTATATTCATTATACCACAAATATAAAAAAAAGTATAAGTCTGGAATAAAGGACATGATGAACGATTTTAAAACAACTTGAGGCACAGACATACAGCTCAATCAAGCTTTATTTACATGCGCACCATTTTTATACAAACTAGATTGCAATTCAAAATGGAGTACACAGGAAAAAATACCCACTAACATCAAGAAGAGAAGTCATTACTACAGGATCAAGGGGTCAAGGGGCAAAGATAATAGGTGGGAAACATGAAAGGGGGATAAAGTCAGGAAGAGATTAGAATAGTGGTACTGATTTCTGATTCTCAGTATGGACATATAACACCTTTGACTTGGGAGGATATTACAGCTGGCTGGAAAAAGGATAACTATCATTCCCATGGAACATATCGAGGTGGTCTATAACTCAGTTCCCTCCCCTCCCACAAATAATAATAATAATAAGAAGAAGAACGACATGCAAGTTTGATCTGAAGAACAAAGGCCAATAAAAAATATAGCTTTTTTTTTTTTTTTAATTTGTGTATCCTGAATGTTAAGCATGGCTGTTTTTTTTGTGTGTGTGATTTTCTAACGAGCCTCATTTATCAACCTGGATATGAACGAACGAGTTACTGCAGGTGTAATTATATTATATATAAGCATGTTAATAATAAAAGAATGCAAGCTAACCCAAATCCATAAATTAAGACAGTGGAATATGGAAGATGTAAGCCGAACAGCTGCAATGACTCAGCTGGCGTTGGGCTACTGTAACTTTTAGCGCACGCTATGCTTAGCAGGGAATGGATACTTAGACTGGTATAACTTCTTTTCGAGACTCAAAGCTGGCTAATAATTAGGTTTGTTTGATTCTGTGCAGCACTTTAGAGCTAGCATTAATTCCAACGACCAAACGATCTTGTGCCATTCCTGTCCCAGTTTCAGTTGTCCCAGCGCTTGGATTTGAGATAAGTGACTGATCTGGTATGTCTCAGCCTCCAATGAGCTGTATAATCCCTAGCGTGCTGTGTGCCATCGCTGGTTTCTGTTTGAATTCATCAGGTTTCCTCACTGCGCATTTCCTCATCCATTTCTGAGTCGGTTTCGCGTTTCTAAGAGCGTGCACTGGTGCGAAAGAGACAGTCACCAAGACAGTGTAGATAGTTTTTTTTTTCTCTGTTTTCACGTCGAACCATTTTCTTTTCACCTCACGTGATTCACACCTAATTCTGTAATCTGTCTCCGCATTTTGGCCCTTTCAGGCGCTGGTGAATATTGTGAATAACTTCCACTTCTGAGAAATTCCTTTTCTTTCACCATGTTATCCTCATTTTGCACTTTGAGCTCTCCGTGAGCTTTCCTTATTATGGAGCTTTGTGTGTGTAGCTAAATGAAAATCTGCTGTGCCGTGAATGTGCTTTACATGTGTTTGGTATTTATAAACATACGCTCGAGAGTACGAAGGAAATTTCGCACGAAGCGTCACGGGAACTATTCGTAAATGTGGCAGGAATTTTAAGTTGGGTGTGGCCTATGGAAATATTTACACACAACTTCACTAAAAGATTGATAAATGAGGCTCATTATATGAGTTATGGTTTGTTGTGTCTGTGTGTAAAAATAAGAATGTCTATGAAGAAGACTAATTACACACTTTTTCATTTTCACAACACCGACACCGACTTTCGGATTAAGGACATTTTTGGGTATTTTCTCATCTCGACTTAACTCCCCCCACCCCACCCACCCCCCCATGAGTGGTCCAAACCCCTCTCACAAAAAATGCCCACGCCATTTTCAATACTTCATATCTGAAAAAGAACTGGTACTGTGCCATCACAACATTACATGACTTTAAGCAGGATGTTTTACATATTTCACACAATGCATATGCACGGTTACATACATGCATAGTGCAGGGAGACAACACAGAACACTGGGGATTTAATCAGTTTATACAACTGTAATAAAAGCTTAGCTTTCCAAAACAAAATCTCAATGTAGAGACAAAACAACCCCTCCCCAAACCCCGCCCCCAAACGCAACAGCAAAGTCTTTTGTCGCGTCCTGTTTTTAGAAGTTGGTTGCTTATGTAGAAATGCACACATTCCCTTAACATTTCTTATTGTCAAGAAATTGTACACAACCAGGTTGCAGTTAGAACTAAATGGGGACCTGAATGTTTTTTACGGTAACCCCTTTCAACCCTGAGCCACGGTGATGTAGTTTGCATATAGAGACAGGAAGTCTCTAAATTCAACTATCTGTTTTTTTTTTTTTCTCTTGCGTTTGGCTACCAGCATCTCTAACATGTTCAAGTAATTTGGCAAATATACAAATGATAGCTTATTGTTTTTGCTCAGTAAAGATGGCTTCCACAGGGGAAAGCCTACCCACCACTGAATGCTGCCATAAGCTATGGTATATTGTTTATGCTCTGTCCTTTGAGCCTTGGGAACGCACACGGCCTCCGTAAAGAACACGGCCCAACACTGATTATTTAGCACCCGGTATGGCATCAAAATGTTCACAATGCAAGAACATTTTAAAATCATTCATTTGGCTACACGGATATGCCATAGCCCTGACGTCGCATTACTATTAACTAAAGAGTATTCTTCCACCAGCTAAGCTCTCACTTAAAAGCATTTACAAATGAGCTAGAGCTCATTACTTTTTCTTTCTTCTTCTTCTTTTTTTTTTTTTTAAGAGTTACATACAGTACAAACAAACAGTAAGTAATTTCTCTTATTATATTATGCTACAATAAGGTATTACTTCAGTTCTGATATTAGGCTACTACTTCAAATTCGAAACTGATTATGCCGCTATCGAAACTGAAACTGTAGGCAGAATCCAAAGTGCACCAAGTCAAAACATAACTCAATCTGAGTGTTACTTCTGAAATTTGCAAGGGGTATATAGACTCATGTGAGCGCTGTCCTCTTAAATTTTACTCTCAGTTTGATTAATGATTAAAGTGTAAGTGCTTGAAGATGGCATTTGACAATAGACCATAAGGAAGTCGTAGAAAATCTTATCCATAGCCCATGAAAATGTTTTTAATACCCTGAAAACTTTTCAAATCTGTTCTCTTTTCCAGTACGTGGATCTGTCCAGAACACTTGATTTTGGAGCTAGGCATTGTTTGAGTCATGATTTGTGGGGCGGCTTCTGAAATAGGTTTCAATTAATTGGAATTTGTCCATAAGGGAGCTGGTTGGGACTCCTGTGTGGGTCCTGTATGCAGTCATTCATTGGGGATGGTGTGTTTCCTGCACTGGAGGTAAAGATTCTCCAGAGCTGTAGACTGTAAACAGGTATAGGTTCCAGTGCTTGGTGCTGGCGGCAGGCTTGGCAATGGATGGCATGAGTCTGTGATGGATGGAAATTTGTCTGTGGGTTTTTTTTTTTTGTTTTTTTTTTTTGCAATGCAGTTCTGAGCCTGAATAAGAAATAGAGCGAGAGAAATCAGTTAGTCACATACTGCATAGCCTCAGATTATGTCACTTTCCCAACACTTTCCCACTAGTGCTCGACTCCACTGTGTCACTTACTTGCTGTCTTTTTGTGGGACGACGTGTCATTTGGAGTGTTATTACACAAATTTGTTATACTGAAATTACTTTGCAATTTTAACTTTTGGGAGATACACTATATTGCCAAAAGTATGTGGACACCTGAGCAATGAACACCCCATTCCAAAACCATGGGCATCAGTATGCACTTGGTCTTTCCTCTTTGCTGTTAGAAAAGCCTTCGCTCTTCTGGGAAGGCTTTCCACTAGATTTTGGAGCGTGGCTGTGGAGATTTGTCCATTCAGCCACAGGAGAGCCAGAGGTCAGGCACTGATGTTGGCTGAGGAGGTCTGGGGCGCAGCCGTCATTCCAGTTCATCCCAAAGGTGATCAGTGGGGTTGAGGTCAGGGTTCTTCCACACCAACTTTAGCAAACAATGTCTTCATGGGTTTCGCTTTGTGCACAGGGGCATTGTTATGCACAGGTTTGGGCCTCTTAGTTCCACTGAAAGGAAATTTTAATACTACAGCATACGAAGGCATTCTAGGCAATTGTGTGCCTCCAACAGTTTGGGGAAGAACCACTATATGGGTGTGATGGTCAGGTGTCCACATTCTGAGATCAAAGATCTGTTCTGCATCCTGAAACAAGAGTTAATACCTTGCACATCTTCCAATAACATGTATAATGCAAATTACTGTCATCCATAGTTGATGTCGTTTGGATTTGAAACATTACATATAGAATGCATTTTATTCTATTTTATATTTTGAAATTAGATGTGGTTTAAATGCAGTTTTCCTGTCAAATTAAATGCAGTTTTACTGACCTTTGGAACCACTTTCAGCCAGGAACCCAGCTTTGACTGGACTGTGCTGTCCCATTGAAGCTGCCAACAGGGTTCAGGCTGACGCCATTTTGCACCAAAGCATCAAAGTTAAAGTCCAGACCATCAGCGTCCATTAGATCTGAGCGGATTATGGAATCCACATCACAGTCAAGACTCCCGTTGAATATGTCCAAATCCAAGTCAGTGGGAAAGCGTTCTGTTCCTGAAATCCCCATTCCATTACTGCCATTCAACCCAGAGTAAACAGAAGCCTCACTCAGCAACATGGAGGAGTGCTGCTGGAGATGCTGCTTGGCAGACACTACATTATTAATGTCATTGGCCAGGCTTGGGTGACCATTTTTGGGGAGTGAGTGCAGTGATCCCTGGGCATTGGAGCCCTGATGATGTCGGTTGTTCTGTAGAAGGCTGCTCTGAGCTTTAAACCCAGAACTGAATGATGACATCATAGGGTCTTTGGGGTGCATGAGGCCATTGCGAAGACGGGAACTATGAGAAGCAACGGCTGCACTGGTTTGTGATATGAGTGGGTCAGACTGTGTCATCATGACATCACTGTGGCTGTGGGAGCCTAGCGAGTCAGAGTTTAGCAGCTCCTGAAGGGTGGTGTTTCCAAAACGAGAAATGCTTGAAAAAGATGCTTGCTTGTTCTCCTGAATGGTCTGCATGGGTGTCTGGCGTAATGCTCCAGTGGAGGGACCAAAAATGGAATTACCAAACCCTCCACCACTACTGGCACCATTTGGTGAGGAAGAGGAGGAGCCTGGAGAGGAAGTGGTGCTCCCAAAAGTGAAGGTGGAACCATCCTGACCTGCCTGTGTTGATGGTGCAAGTGTTATGTTGTCCAACAGGTCGTCCATAAGGTTGTCAGTTAGCCCATCATTGAGGTTCATTGTGCCTAGTCGTGGAAGCTCAGCTGGGCATTGTTTGGAGTTTGAGGAGGATGAAGAGGGAGGAGAAAGGCTGCTGGAACTTGAGTACAGCATTGGGGAGAGGGGTGGGCCCAACTCATCATCTGGAACCTCATCCAACTCTGGATTGGCTAGGATAGGTGACAGACGGCCACTTATTGTGCTAGCATTGGAGTTTGTTCGTGAACGAAAGTCAGTCCAGCAGGAATCCAGTTCATCACTGCTGCGTGACGTAGGACTACCTGGCCACTTGGACAGACCCCCAGCAGACACATTCTCTAGCGATCCCTCCTGGGTAGCCTGTAATGCTGCCTTCTTTTTAGCTGCACGTCCTCGTGCACCCTTCGTGTACTTGTTTCCATTGTCCATGGAGACCGCACGACGACGTGGTGCCTTGCCTCCCCTCCCCCCTTCTGGATTTATCATCCACCATGAGCTCTTTCCAGTTCCCTCATTCTGGACACGGACAAAACGGCTGTGCAGGGACAGGTTGTGCCGGATGGAATTCTGCACCAAGAAAGAGAAACAGATGAGATTAGTACTTAATTAAACAAACTTTTTGGTGGGGCAGGCCGACATTAATAACGACATAGCCTCAGTGAAAAAGTCGAGAGGCTATCGTATTTGACTTATGCTATAGGCTACTGTTTAGTGAGTTTTTGGAGTAATCCTATGATAGGCTCATTTTGAGCGGTTTTAGACAAACCTTTGTTCAACTGTATATTACACACAGTTTCCCAATGTGTGAGGTTTCAGCAAAATTTTCAGCCCAACTACAAAACAAAAACACTTTTTCTTCTTTTTCCTCAGCCTTTGTGTGGGAAACAATGTCACCGTGGTGCACACGCATTTCTGACGTACAGTCATTATCCACTCTATAATCCCCATTTTCCTCTCCCAATTTTTACAGTGAATTTTACAACGGAAATGGTTCTATACATCATCAGGGACACACTGTCTGCACCGACTCTTTGCCTTTGTTTGTGGAAATTCATTAGATTTAATTCTGATTATTTGCTATAAAACAAGAGCGCAAGGTGTTGTTTAACCAGCCCTGTCTTTTCCTACTCATCAAACTATTCAGTGAGTGCTCAAACCCTATGAAGACAAACAAACAAAAACACTTCCTACTGAACCTACTTTTTTTTTGCTAGCCAGGGCTACCAGATATGTAATGTGCTTGTCCCAGGTACCTGGGCTAGCAATCTGTCCACCCTGGAGAATAATGAATGTGTTTTGCATATTTTGCATATTTCTGGATATAGGAAGTCATTTCATACAAATTCTACAGTAATCATTTTGCAAGGAAAGAGGATGTATTTATACCTTGCATCCAGAACAGAACAGATGTTCATCCCACACAGTACACAAACCCGAACATTATGGATGCCCACACGCATAGAAGAAACCGCTGTAAACCTGAACAACATGGCGTTCTTTAGTTCATCTGTGACAATGCTGCATTTTTAAATCATCTTATTCCATCTTTTAGTTGCTTTTGACTTACTGATGGACACCTAAAGCAAAATCTGAATCTGATCTTGGTGCCTAGATTAGCAAGCAGATTATGCTATTACTCCATGTATAAGCCAAGGTGAATAAAACACCGCAAATACTGCTGTCTCTCCGGAGATCTGCGATATGATGTTTGTGCACGCGAGTGTATTTGTGTGTATGTGTATGCACATGTGACTAGAGGAACGGAGCTGAGGGGAGGTAATGACTAAAATCTCAATGGAAAAAGATGTTGTGAATGAAGTAATTAAGGCTTATTCTGTCTCTGTGGGATATTACCAGAGACGCTTCATGCATTTTATCCTTCCTTTAAAAAAAACAAAAAAAAAAAAACAAAAAAGAAAACCTGGGAGCAATTAGGACGCTTATTCTTTCTCCGAATTACTCCGAATCACATCAACAAGAGCACACAGAGCCCAAGGCACTAATCCAAGTGTTTGGATTTATACTTATGCCTGCACACTATTTGCTGTACCTGCAAAGTACCACCACACACCCACACCCACACCCACACGCACACACACACATAACCTACATAAACACCAAAAAGTATGGGGGGAAAAAAAGGATATGAAAGTATTGATACACATTCTGTTTACTTAAAGACTCACATGTTAGTTTCTTGCTCTCTGACTTACTTATGCAGTAATGCAATGTTATTATTTCATTCATTCATCTTAAGTATGTATTTGTTTTATCCTGGCCTAGGTCAAGGTGAATCCCAAGTGTATCCCGGGAATACAAGGTGGGGAATACACCTTAGAATTCCTCAATTCATAACTAATGCTGAAATCATTTACAACACCCTTAACAGTTGAGCTATTCTGTATTTATCCTGTTCAGATATTCTGTCTTATTCAATACAGTTCAGCTAGTAATGTTTTTATTTATATATATGTGTGTGTGTGTGTGTGTGTTTCGCGTGTGTAGGGCTGTTAACTGAGAGCCCAGCTGCACACTGAATCTCTCTGGAACACAGAGGCCTTTTTGTCCTTCAGCAACATGTGGTAACAATCTATCAATGTCAGCAGCTACGCACTACACACACTCACACATGCATGCACACATGCAATGCATACTCTCCTTCTTTTATTGAAGTGAGAGAAGTGAATCTTTTTTTTAGGCGCTGCGAAGTCGACGTAAAGCAAAAATACATTTGGCCAGCATAGCCGGAGCTAAGCGTAGCTAAAGGTCAGAAAGCTCAAACTGCTGACTTGTTTTGTGGCCTGGATCTGGGTTACTAAGCTGAGACTGATTTGTCCACCAAATCAGATCTGTGCTGTAACCAAGCACCAAGAGCACCAGGAACTCATCAGGAACAAGCGTACAGCTTATTCTCTATTCTGTTGTGTCCAGAGAGGTCAAAAAGCCATGCTGACTCTCTCACTGGGATATGCCACTGCTCCCTTAGCGGTCAGGCGAAAAGGCAGTGCTCTGGTGTCAAGGCCAGAGCGCACAATAAGTCAGCACTGTTGAGCCTCGCCCTCTACGGTGGTTTTCCTCAGTTGATTGGACGGTTTTACTGACCTGACTTTGGCCCTCACCCACGGCACAGCATTCCTAACTTTCTTTCACAGCGCGTCCTTTATCTAACACGTACTCTACTCGGAAACATTTTTAATCCGGCTCTGTAGATCAAATTCATCTGTGGAGTATCTAATCCCTTTCAAAGGACTGGGAATAAATGAGTCAATGTCAAGATGAGATGATATCACCAATATGAAATGTGTACCTTTTAATTTTTCTAGAGGGACCTGGTGACATAATCAGTGATGGAAAAAACTTGTGTGTGTGTGTGTGTGTGTGTGTGTGTGTGTGTGTGTGTGTGTGTGTGTGTGTGTGTGCGCATGTGCGCTTGGCTCAGTCTGTTTATGTGTGCATGTATTCCATGGAGGCAACTAATCCTTTCTTAGTCTCTTGGTAGAATTCATATGCATCATAACAACTAAAAGCCAAGCACCCTTTCACAGACAGAAACACACACACACACACACACACACACGCACAACTGCTTGAAGTTAAGGCAAGGTCATTTTATGTGTATGGGCGGGTGTCAGGAGAAGTTTTCCCCACAGTGAACTTTCTGTGAAACGCAGAGACAGAGGCGTATGCTTCAGTGTGTGTGCGCGTGTACTGTTAAATTTCCAGGAATAATTATTGAGCCTTGTTGCTCGGTAGGAAATTTATAGTTCTCCAAGCAGTTGATTTAATAAGGGAGGGAGAGACAGAAATTGAGTTAAAGAAAGTGAAGGAGAGAGAGAGAGAGAGAGAGAGAGAGAGAGAGAGAGAGAGAGAGAGATTTAGGGAGGGAGAGTAGCGTGGACCATTGACACGTAGGAGGCAGTTTATAAATAAACTCAGACCAGGCGCTGATGCTGCACAGGAGAGGAGAGATATTTATACACACAATACACACGCCCCTTACAAAAAAAAAATTGCTTAGACCCACAAAAACACACTTACGAAAAACATGAAGCATGTCTGCAGATTTCCTCTCTCTCTCTCTCTCTCTCTCTCTCTCCCCATTCCCAGCTGTTCTACATGTTGGACTGTAGAAGAGAACATTCCATTCCTTACTACCAAATGTGTTTTTTTTTCTAGACAGCACAAGGCGATTGTCTTCATTTGCTTCTGTGTATTTGTTGGTCAGGGCTCGTGTGTATGCGATTGTACTGTAAACAGTGAGTGGATTACGGGACAAGACAAGACAAGACAATACAATACAGTGTGTCCTAAAGTCTCCATACATAGCGGACATGTTTAGCAAAATGTCTTCCAAAATTGTTCATGCTTACTTTATATATATATATTCCTCAGATAGCCTTTAAGAATGTCTTTGACAATAGAAGAACATATTGAAATCATTCTCATGGCTGTATCGGGAAGCTGTCACAAGGTTTGCGATGGACTTTAACAGGAAATGTGGCGAGCACATCACACACACGACACTGCTGCCAAACTTATTAACCAATTCAAAAAGACAGGAAGTGTTGCGGACCAACCCGAGACGCGGACGTCCACGAACATCCCCTGACGAAGACACGACCGCCGGGCTGCTGGCAAATGCAGTCTGCTACGCATGGGATACAATACAATACAATACAATACAATACAATACAATACAAGGCACTCTCATTCTTTCTATGTACATTTCTAACTATATATTAATCCATATTTGAGTTTCAAAATATATTCACAAAGCATCAATAATATGACTGATGTGATATTTTGTCAATATGTCAGAAAAGATGTACGTTGCATAATACGGCACTTTGGAAACACAGACTTGTTTTCCATGACAGAGGGGGTGTTGGCTTTTCCAACCCACTCTCATCAGCCAATCAGAGAGCTAGGACTGAGCCACGCTCACTGTGTTCTTACTGTCAAACTGACTGATATAACACCCATTCTCACGTGTGCATTAATATGTACACACAGTTTCCTCTCTCTTTCCTGCAGCACTGAACTTCAGAAACGCGCCCCCATCCTGTCGGTAACGCGCCCGAGGGGCAGCGCCGTAATTCATATCAGCGTGCTCTTTACCACATTAGATAATTCAGTCAACAATGTCATAACTTGCAATAAGCAGGGAGTAGCACAGGACAAATTTCTCCGGTGCAATTTGTTCTGTAGCTGTAAATTTTGTCTCGTGCCAGAGAACTGCACGTCCCATCCTCCTGAGCGAGCCAATGTAAACACACACGCGCACTGAACCGGCGGAGAGAAAATAAAAAGAACTGGTGCAAGGCAGAAAAAAGAAGAGAGAAAAGAGAAGCTTATGAGGAAACTGAACTCAAAGCCAGCGTATTGGTTTCAGGCGCACTTAATCCCTTGAAATGTTCTTACTCATTCTTGTAGTTTCTCGTTTATTTTCCACTGTTGTGATCCATTCATTTGGAGTAGGAAAGAGACTAAGCATGAATATCCAATAAGAGAATCAGTGCTGTATTAGGGAATTCGTGGATGATTCATTTGTAAGGTTTAGGCCTGACTGTAATCATTAGTGTTAGGTGTTGAACCGAGTTAGATTTTCAGTGTGTGTGTCTGGGATAACGTCTTATTGCTGTCAAATCAATGAATACATTTTAAAGTAATGAGGTATAACTTTACACTGTGGTCATAGTCTGGTTCTCGCTTTAAAAAAAATGATTCTACAGATATATGAAAAGCGTGAAAATATTTTTCTTAGCATCAGAGAGTTTCAGGAACCTATCTGACCAATCGAGTGGGAGGAGACGCCCTAATCAGGAAAAGGCTAAATGGTCCCTTCCTGTCAAGAGCTGATAAATGACCAAGAGACGACATCTCAACCTCAAGAAGTTCAGCACGACTGACAAATCGGGCTACACCAGCAAGGGAAAAAAAAAAAAAAAAAAGACTGACAGACATTTTAGCTCCTTAAATTAACGGACGACACGCTTGACCCAGGCCACAAAATGAAACACGAGCTTTAACACTTCGGTAAACACGACTCATGTGCATACACACACGCTTTTCCCCTGTTGCTCAATCCACTTCCCGCTTGTCTGTCCCTCTACCCCTTACCAATTCCAGCACCTCCTATGGTAATGGCTATCCAGGCCCTAGGACTTAACCGGACACCCTGCGTGGCCTTGGGCATACACGCGCACACGCACACGCACACGCACACACACTTAAAACCACACATAAACTTTGGGCAACACACATGTATTTTTAGCTACAGTGAAGGACACTGTGTTCTTTAAGCCCTGGCCCCACCTGCCAAAAACTGATATCACAGCGACATTTTCGATCAGACCTTTGACCAGCCGTCGGTGCTGGCACTGCGGCACTGCTAAGACACATGTAGGTGGAAAAGCTAATTCAGTTAAACCACCGCTGATCACACCACCCGGCCCACACTGAGGCCAGTGTCTTGTGATACGTGATACAGTTGCAGGAAGTGTTTCGATATTTTCACAGCTGTTTTTCTGAAGTCATCAAAATGACACAATGGTGTCATTCGCTTATCTTAGTTCCATATAAGTGGTTTTATGAAACTGCGGCTCTGGCGACACCGTCGTCGCGACACAGGGAGAAACAGACAGGGTTACGTACCAGGGCGAATGGGACAGATGACATGACTAGTGTTTCGCTCAGCAGACCTTCTGCATGGTCCTTGCATGCCCATCTGGGGTCCATTAAAAAATAAGCAGGAAAAAAAAGTCTTGCTCTGCTTTATTTTTCTGTGTGACTAGAGAGGGGGCTAGAATGCAAAAGAAAGAAATGAAGAAAAAAAGACAGCAGGGTGCGGCTGGCTTAAGGGTCCCGGTGAACTCCTGCTTTCTTGCATGTCAAACACTGACATCGAAAGTAAATATATCGAAGGTTTTACTGAAAGCTTTCTGGGTTTTTTTTTTCCCTTCGGGTTTTTGGAGTCAGACCTCACCACAGATGTGTGTGTTGATATGTTCATATTGCGTTATAAATGATCTTAATGTTACTACAGAGTCTGACCCGCAGCCTTATCTGTGCTAGGCAGTAGCTGTGTGTGTGTGTGTGTGTGTGTGTGTGTGTGTGTGCGCGCTACACTCTACTTTGCTGAGCTCATCAGTCTAGGTCAAACCTGCCCACATGCATGGCTCACTGCAAAGGAAGATCCATCTTTTTTCCATGACACACGCACGTACTGATGAATACAGCATCACGTTCCATTTGATAAAATAGCATCGGGATACACGGACCTACCTGCACGAAGTTAACCCTCGTCTTGGTCTTTATTTTTTATTTTTTTGCAGGGATTGCATCAGAGATATGATGTGCTATTCTGACAACTAGGTCATAATATAACCCTAGCATAGGTCATGTGTGATAGAGCAGGCCGTGTCACATGCTGGTCTAATAAATAACACTGAATTTTAAAAAACGGAAAGGTGCGGAATCTCTATTAAGTCTCAGATCTGATCTAGGAGCTAAAAGATGAGAATTTACTCGTTTAATCGTGTACATAGTGCCAGCGGTTCGCAAACATATGGAACGTAAAGGCCATGATGAGAAGTATTGAGAAAAAAAAAAGGGAAACAGACAGTACAGTGGCAGAAGAATGCATGTCATGGGATTTTCTGCTGTAGCAGCAATTCTCATCCCCCCTCACACACACACACACACACACACACACACACACACACACACACACACACCCCTTAGTTCCTATTCCCTTGACTTTCAAGTCACATGACTTCCTGTTTCTGCTTCTACGTGGCAGCACTAGAAAAATGAAGGCACACATCCACCACAACACACACTTTAACCAAGCTGAGACGCTGCATTGCTTTCAGTCTGGGGAGCCGTTTGTTTTGTGACCTACGGCACGACCTGCGTCGGCAGTGTGGCGCAAACACACATTTACACACAAAACCGCTATCTGTCAATGCTGACTAATGAATTAGTTTAAAAAAAACAAAAAAAAGGAACATGGATGGATGAATACACGATAAAATGCATGATTGTACATCGTTTACTTTTTTCCCTCCCCGCTTCTCTACAGCGCACGTAGTTCCCACTGGCTGCTCTGCACTCCCTGAAAAGCTTGTTGCGTCATATTTTTTTTACAGCCCGATCTAACACTGGCAATGCTTAAAGAAAAAAGAAAAGAAAAAAAAAGAGCATCATCGCAAACAGTAAACAAACCTTCTTGGACCTGATGCACTTGGCCTTTTCTTTGTACAACAGATAAGACACTCCAATTTATCACTCTTTCATTCTGTCCACTTTCTACTCTCCATTTCCTTCTCTCTCTCTCTCTGTCTCTCTCTCTCTCTGTGTGTCTCTCTCTCTCTCTGTGTGTCTCTCTCTCTCTCTCTGTGCGTCTCTCTCTCTCTGTGTGTCTCTCTCTGTGTGTGTCTCTCTCTCTCTGTCTCTCTCTCTCTCTCTGTGTGTGTCTCTCTCTCTGTGTGTGTCTCTCTCTCTCTCTCTGTGTCTCTGTCTCTCTCTCTGTGTGTGTCTCTCTCTCTGTGTGTGTCTCTCTCTCTGTGTGTGTCTCTCTCTCTCTCTGTGTGTGTCTCTGTCTCTCTCTCTGTGTGTCTCTGTCTCTCTCTCTGTGTCTCTCTCTCTGTGTCTCTGTCTCTCTCTCTGTGTGTGTGTCTCTCTCTGTGTGTCTGTCTCTCTCTCTCTCTCTGTGTGTGTCTCTCTGTGTGTCTCTGTCTCTCTCTCTCTCTNCGTTTTCAGTAATGTAGCTCAGAGGCATGATGAAACCCACTGAAACCCATCAAACACTCCGAGCCCCCAGCTCACGCTCGAATATCGATCTCCTTGCCTCACTCTTCTCATAACACTTCATCATGCCAGAGTTGTTGTTTTTGCACGTAGTGCACGCGTGCAACAAGATGAGTGCAAAATCTCACAATGGATGCTAAAGTTGCTAAGTAGTATCGTCCCACTTTACTTACAATAGAGCAGCATGGACCTCGTTTAGAGATTCATGGCCATGGCCTCGCGCTCATGTTACTCATATTTCTATGATATTCATATATAAAGCATGAACACTTGCAAATCCAGGATGAATAGGCCAATGCAGTTTGGCAGTAAGCTATTAAATACTGATATTTGATTTGTTTGCTATGATGAGGTAAGGTATACTTAAAGAACAATCTGCTGAAGTAGCTAACTATCTCTCTTATGGTGAGCGACTTAAAAAAAAAAAATAAACAAACAAACAAACAAATAACTCCAACTGAATTAGTGACTTTAGTGGTAAAACCCTGAACAAAAACCCTGAGAGTAACCATCTCTTGCTTTTGTGGAGCTTTCTGGCATGGTGCCAGAATATNCACACACACACACACACACACACACACACACACACACACTGGACCAGGGCCAAAACCGTTACACACCTTACCCTGTTCTTCTCAAATGTAAAAAAAAAAAAAAAGAAATGGACCTTCGCTCACAACCTCCCATGCGTGAGTGCACATACATTTCACCACTCAGCCAAGAAAAAAAAGAGAGATGAAGAGAAGAATAGGTGAGGAAGGAATGAAAAACAGACTCGGAACCCTTCTGTGCCTGTTGAAGGGCTCGCTTGTTAATTCTTCGGGGGGAAAAAAAAAAAAGATAAAACATGAAAAAAGAGAAGATGAGCATGGACGACTTGAAAAACCTGCAAAGCAACACGCTCTTACACAGAAACCCTCAAACCCTACACCTGCCTCCACCCTCCCTCAGGACTCGCATAATCACAGTAATACTCTTCCAAGAGCTTCGTTTTCATTTGTCCATGGGTACGTGCGAAACGTATTCCTTTACACGAAACGGCCGGTGTGTGTGTGTGTGTGTGTGTGTGTGTGTGTGTGTGTGTGTGTGTGTGAGAGAGAGCGCACCTGGATGCTTAGACGCACACTGAGCACGCACGCACGCAAAGCTCGAGAAGTGTTCTGCGTGCGGTTTTTTAACAGTCTCCGGCTACACAGAGAGAGAAGGAGAGCGCAAAAAAAAATAATAAATAAAGGATTCATTACGTTCACACCAAACGTGCGTTTTCTTATGAGCCTAGTCTCAGGAGTCGAGTCGAACGCAACAATTTCCAGACAAATCCCTTCGCTGTAACATCATGTGTTACGTACATACAATAGCTTAGTCACGGTGGTTTTAGACAGCTAGTGAGGGGGGAAAAAGAAAAAAGGAAGTGTCTTTATATTTTCTTGCAGACAGATAGTCGTGTTGGTCAGATCACACGACTCCAGTA
>JAKKZN010021575.1:0-11913 GCA_033441825.1 Pangasius elongatus | reverse complement strand
TGCAGCCACGGGGAATGTCCCTCTGTAGAGACGACAGAGACCTTCATCAGGATATGTGAGCACTTCATACAGAAGAATCCCACTGAACTCATAGGCAAGTTAAAGCCTTTTCTATTTCTATCTTGGAAACTTATCAACTGTGCCGCATCTTTTCAACAGGGTTTTTGGGCGAACAAGCCCGAATGGAGATTATGAATGTTCTGTGACCCCAAGCCTTGAACACCCTACGTTTCTTTTTCAAATTCCAGATCTATAACTTCTATACTATAGGACTACTGTAACATTTAAACAGTTTATTATGTCAGTAACGTACGCATGCGTAATGGAAGTGACTAAAAACTTGTATGAACTTTTAAGAATATTCTTTGCACTGATTTTTCTTTTGTAGGTTGTTATAGGGAAATAATCCACGGCCCGGGGTCTGGGTTATACTTGGCGCATACAGGAGCATTATTATTCACACACTCGCTGCGTATCTTATCTACATCCAGCTTTTCAAAATGACGTTCGCTAGACTGTACATCAGACCATCTTTGTCTCTCTTCTAAACTTCTGGCTGTCCTCGGGATTGTTGTCATGATCTGCGCTTCAAATCAAAAACTCTGACTTTACATTCAAAAGAATTTAATAATCTCGAAAATCCTGAAGACTGGTCCACAAAGCAGACCTTCTGGTAGGTTTGAAGGTGAGGTGAAGAAGCGGTTTTCAAAGTTTGGGACACGAAAAGACTAAAGGAACACGTACCCTTCGTTTAGACATGGCTGGTCTGAATTTGACTCTTAGCAACATTTCAAAATATTAGCGCGAAAATTCGAATATTTCTGATATTAATTTGTAAAGGAAATGAATGAATGAATGAAAGAAAAGAGGAGATTGTGAGTTTCTCTCGCAACCCACTTAGCAAATCGACGCGGCACTCGCGTGAACAGATCGTTCATGTTATACAAAACTAACGCACACCACCTGACCAATCAGAGTCGTGAATCCAAACGCCCCGTAGAACAAACACGCATACTGTATATGTGTTAAGTACCAAGCCGTAGAAAGTCACGCCATCAAATCTCAACAATCTCTGATTTCAGTGCTGAACTTATTTTGATGGTAATTACCACATGATGTTGCATCTGTAGTTACACCACAATGAATCAATCGAATTATAATGTTTAAAGCTGGATGAGGTGTGAAATATTCACAGTATAATGGCCTAGTTTAAAAAGATCACAGTATTAACGGACATCGTAGTGTTGTAATGGATGTTGGAAGGTCAAAGGTTAAGGTCAGGTGAAAAAAACTTTGGTTTTGTTTGCTGCATTGGTTTGTTTTGTGCACAGAAGAAAAGGGAGCCATCGTCCTCTTCCGACTCCTTATAAAGCAAATAGACTCGGGAATACGGGAATTACTCCGGATCAGCAGGAAGTTTAACCAGCCCTGGTATCCGGCTTCTCAGAAGTCATCGCAACCACAATCCGGAGGCAGAAATTGGTTAAAAACGTGAGAGCTTGTAGGATTTAGGGCGAGTCCAGAGGGACTGGGCTGTGGTTTTTTTTTGTTTTTTTTTTTGCAGAGTCGCAGTCGGACACAAAGGAACTGGAGTACGGAATTTGATCATGAAAAATGAGTTATAGTATTAGACGGAAATGTGTGTTAATCGTTATTTGGAGAGTGGCAATGGTGAGGTAAGCATCCGATCATACACTGACTAACCAGACAAGTTCTCAAGAACATTTTTGATTTACAAGATTAAATATGTATTAAATTATACGTTATACGTAGTGACGTGTTCTCTTTATCGCTCATTCTTAGTTAGCTGTATTTTTCTTTCTTTTGCATCCACGCTGTTATAGATAAATAATCGAGCACAGACGCAGACCGCACGTCATGAAGTGTCTCGTTCCCCTTATACTGCAGTGATCTGTCAGTGATTATTAAAGCAAGACAGTTTTTTAAAAAATCAGTTTATAAATTTTACATTTAATGTGGAACAAGTTACTTCCTGTTCTCACTGAGATCATAACAGAAATACAGTCGTTCCCTCATCAAACTCTTTTTTTTTTTTTCTTTTCTTTTCTGAAAGTTAAAAAGCCAAAAAAATGTAGCTTGTCATGTTACAGAGAACGCAAAGTCCTTAGTCCTGAACATGCATATTAAAACAAGCGCATTAATATAAACCTGTAATTTGCAGGAAATACCATCTGACCAATCAGATTCGAGAATTCAGGAGCGCTGCGGTGTCTTTCAGAGAAGCTCTTAAATAGATGCATTCGAGTTTATCGTTATTGTTGTGTTTCACTGGGATAGATGATGCCACAACAAAGCTTGTCATTAATCATTAATCATTAATCATGCTATCATGCTTCTTATGATAATTAAAATTTTAAAAAATTTTTAATAAAAATTTTTTTTTTTAAATTAAGAGTTCAATCTGCACGGCTGCCAGCAAGTCAGTGTTAGACCGTAAGATGTAAACAAATGCCAACAACAAATGTTATTATTAACATTGTGTTATTAAATATTTTTAATGGTGTAGAAGTGAGTCAAAATAACTTCCTTTGTTTTTTTTGTTTTTTTACCCCGATCAGTCATTTCATGCTCCCGGCTGCCTGTGCACTTGACCTTTTATGGAGTTTTGTGGGCGTCACTACATGCAAATAAGCCGTGTCAGGAACGCACTTTAGAAGTGCGCACAAGTTCGGATAAAAAGAAGTTCTGGAAGTTTTCTAAATCCGGTGGAATATTTTTTAGTTTGGTCTGACTTACAAGAGAAAAACACAGCTTTACTGAAAGATTGATAAATACGGTCCATTAATATTACATAAGCGAGGGATGGTATGAAAAATAGACTCAGTGGACAGTGACAGTGCTGGAGTTTAGAGCGTACGTGCCATCTAGAGTGATTGATGTTATTGGATTTCTTTATGGTTTTATATTTGGGCAAAAACTCGAATCTTCAAGGAAAAATGTCTCCGTGTCCAGTAGAGGGAGCAAGTGTATCGTCAGGCTGACACCCGGAGTGGAATACATCCACTTTCTCCACAGCATGTGTGTGCAGCATCGAACAATTTTCAGTACAGCCCCAGGAAATACAGAGGAACATATTAAAAATGATTAGAAGATGCCGAATCTCATATATTAAACATCCAAACCGAGCTTGAGTGACAAAAGCAAGAAAAGCAGAATTCCTTTTCCGATATGAGAACTGTCCGGGTTAAGGGAATCACGTCACACGAAGATCTGTGCATCAAGCGTAAT
Organism: Pangasius elongatus; assembly: GCA_033441825.1. Classification (NCBI taxonomy): domain Eukaryota; kingdom Metazoa; phylum Chordata; class Actinopteri; order Siluriformes; family Pangasiidae; genus Pangasius; species Pangasius elongatus. The sequence continues at coordinate 8,664 of JAKKZN010021575.1, read as the reverse complement.
ATCTCTTTTAAGGACTCATTTCAGGTAAAGAGATGAAATCACTGGAATTGGGTTAAGAACTGAACACACAGCGTTATTAAACCCGAAAGGATAGTGGTGTCAACCTTGCAGAAGAAACGTGTTCGGGAAATATCTCGAACGATTGTCTTTAAAACGCGTGATGATTTCGGATTGGACTGTGGCGCGATGCAGAAGGGTCATGTGACCACAGATGAGTCCAGCTTTACCCTATTCCAACATTGTTGACACTGGAGACTCCTTCCATAAATGTTCAAACATCACTTTATAGAATGCTTGACCACATCAATGATTAAGCATCTCTATTTGTTAAATAAGAACTTCTTCGTTGTTAATTATTGCTGTGTTAATTAGACTTGCGAATCACGATTGATTCGGTGCACCACTGGGTGTGATATGTTAAGGGTACAACCTCAGATTTTCTTATCATACCTCCGTCCTGGCGTTTCATCCCACATACACGCGACAGAAAACGATCCCCACCGCAGAATCGTGAAACATCAAACAAATAAGCGTTTTACTCAGACAGGAAGGGCTTTTGACGGTGCTGTGAGATTTCACGTATCGCGTTGATGACTCGTACTTCACAGGTCTGTGCAGAGAGCCGACATAAACAACTTCTCTTAATTCAAAGCATATTTAATTCATGGCCTTCACAGCACCAGCCCTAATGTAATGTACTGATATCCAAACTATGGGGCGTGAGTGAGCAGTGGGATGGAAAGTACCATAAATAAATAAATACATATTTAAAAGACCTGATCAGACCTGCCAGCCTTTGCCGCGCTCCCTTCCCACATTTCACGCTGTCTTTGCAATGTTTGAAACGTGCGACACCCTCGCCTTTCTTTTACGACAAACCGGGAATGTTTTTAGTTCCTGGTCAAATGAAGTGATTAAGCAATGAAGTGTCAGATCTAACACTTTATGGTTAGATCAGTGTTAATGGTCATGATAATTGGACATGGATTAGAACTTTTTTCCCCCCTCCAAAATTTGCATTTATTTATGCAAATGAGAAAATATACATGCATTTGCACCAAAAAAAATCTAGGCCTTGATGATGTTAAAGGGACATTTTTGATTTCACATGCTCAGAAAACGAGCTCTCTTTTGTTGGCATTTTTTAAAAAAAAATTTTAATAAAGAAAACAACATATTTTATGTAACTTTTTTTAATGAATTTTTTTAAGAACAGCAAAAGTCCACATTTTGGGAAATTGCTGTGTAATATTCTTCTAATTAGGGATGGGATTGCACATGTGAAATTTTAATTTCAACTAGAAATTAATTTTTTTTGGTTTTGAATATAGAAAAAACTGATTATGAGAAATAATAAAAAAAAAAATGCAGTTAATGCGTTATCACCATAGCTACCCCTGACGTTTGATCTGTTTTTATATTTTATCACTGTACAGTTAAAGACTTTATGATTGCGACCAAAAAAATGGCCGTTTCTGCCTGTAGCGTCTTGCCGTAAGGAGCTGCTCAGTTGGATCAGAGCAAAAGCGATCCAGGGTCAGGGTCCTGTCACTACGGCGTACCTGATTTCCAATCAAACGTTTATACAATCAGGTAATAAAGGGAGAAAGACAAGCAGGAGAAGATATTATGTCAGGATGATGAAGACAAACCTGACTTCACTGTTTTTTTTTGGTTGCAGACCAGCATCATGCTGGTTTTGGGATAAGGCGTAGGCTGTAGAATCAGCACCAGGATCCTGTGTAGTGGAAAAAAGCTGGGAATAATCTTGTAAAGGGGAAAAAAAATTATGGAGCATTATCGTACAAAAAAAGTAGAAAACAGGAGCGGCACATAACAATAAAGTCCCTGATCCACAGGTCCCGAAAGTGAAGTATATCCTGGTTAAACTCTTTATTGCCTACACACCCTGACTGTTGCTTGGTTATATGTGTATGTGTGTAATTCTGTCATATGTCCTATAAGAGGCGCTCTTGTGCTCTTGTGGATCTGCCAAACCTGTACAGCGAATCCCAGAGGGTGGAATACATGAATTTTATTGTCATAGCAGTGGTGAGAGGCTTATTGATGCTGCCTTGGAAACGACCTCCCTGGGGTTCGGGGAAAGGGGCCAACGTTCAGTGGGAAGAGAGGGGCATGAGTGGGCATGATGAGGGCCAAAACCCCATCTCTGAGGACCTGAGAACCAGACGAGACTGTCTGTCACTCTAACGGAGACAGCGTCTCTAACGAGGAGGGGGTTGGTTGCGCAGAGAATGGGCGGCCGTGCATGCGAGCACCGAGCGTGCGAGACTGTTGTGGATGAACACGCTGACGTTAATCCAGTCCCGTTAGGTCATGAACTTTCATTGTTCCTCTGTTTTGCCCTTTTCACATCATTACTTCCTGTGCTTCAAAGTGCGTGACTGCGCGTTCGCACATCGCTAATGAGAAGACCGGGTTAGTGCTATTTTTAAATGGTACTGGTCGGAACGTCCGTTGGCATTAGTTGCATTTATTAAAGATTCCTCAACCTTCCATTTAAAATTAGGCATTAAACTTTGGGCCCACTTTTTGCCCTTAATCAAATGATAAATCAAAGTGTTTTTTTTTTTTTTTTCCTCCCTCTCCAGGCTAAAAGGAAGTCCCAAGATCTCTGATGCATTTATTCTTACTTTCTTGGCATTAATATTCTCCCACACACATGCACTCACACAGCTTCAGGAGGAGTCTTCTCATGCACCAAATGATGGACAACTCTTGAGAAAGCACAGAACCACGCGATTTGAATGTGATGATAAGCGCTATCCGCCCTCTTCTGCATACATGAACTCACGGACGCCCACGATTGGCTAGCGTCGCTGTGATTGACAAGGGAGAAAGACTACTCCATAACTCCCACCCAGAGAGCGGCAACCAGAAGCTTCGGTTTGATTTTTAACGTTAGATTAGTAGGAGGTCAGTATTGTTAGCAATCGTTCTGTGATTTATAAGAATACTGAATATCTTGCGCAAAAACATCCGTCTACGCCATGGTTACAGTTCTGTTGGAAATTTGTGAGAAATGGTTAAAGCTGCATCAGGTCAAAGGTTTTGTGTGACAGCCATAGTGTGGCATTACTGTGAGCTGGAGTTTTTCTTTCCTAATGAATAGGTGAGAATGTGTGTGTTTTCCCTCAGAAGGCAGAAACTCATCAGTGACTGAGAGGGCGAGCGAGTAGAGGATGAATTAACGAGCGAGAGAGAGAGAGGTGAGGTGTGAGTGAGCGTGAGCTAGAGAGAGAGAAAGACACGGAGGTCACGTCCGAGTGTGTGAAAGCGAAAGGGAAGGGCTTTGTTAGCGCGCCGCGTCTCGCAAAGCGGTGGGGGAGGAAGAGAGTGAGGAAAAGGAAAAGGGATTAGAGGAGCATTGGAGAGAGTGATGAAGGAGGATACGGCGTGGCCCGGAGGCATCATGTGGACCTGAACCTAGTCTTTGATCACCAGAACACAGTGCAACACGCAGCCTGATCTGAAACACACTGCATCCATCACATGAATGACTGAGGGCCATGATAAGATTGATTTATACAGGAACCTCACGCCCACGCTGGTTAACATGAGGGAACGAAAGCAAATGCCCAGACAAAATGATGGATTGATGGATGAGAGATGAAGAGCTGTTTATCACTCGTGTACTGTCTCTTCCCCTCACAGGTGTCCACTGCACTCATGGCTTTAATCGGACGGGCTTTTTGATCTGCACCTACCTGGTGGAGAAAATGGACTGGAGGTGAGAGGCTGTGTGTGTGTGTGTGTGTGTGTGTGTGTGTGTGTGTGTGTGTGTGTGTGGGTTGTACTTGTTTACTTGCATCATTCGCCCACCTATTCACAAACAGGCCTGGAATAGAAATGCTTAAAGATTCATATGTCCTTTCCGTCCTCGCCATAGCGCGTTGTCCCAAGTTTTCCGAAGAGAAATTTCCGAGAACGTTCAGCCCAGTGCAATTAAAATCCGAAATTTTATGCGACAGCTCGCATGCACCCCTGTGTCCAGTTAGTGTGCTGGACATGGACATATCTGTGGTGTTGTCCTTCACCATGTTCCTCTGGGGGAAACACTCCCATACCTGTTCCACAACTTCGTAATCTCAAGTGAGGTTTGTTCGGAGAAGAAAAGAAGCTTGTTGCAATTCATCTTTTTTTTTTTTTTTTTTGAAAGGAATTGGAAAAAAACCCTGTGGAAGAAATCAGTTGATTACACAGGATACAAGTAGACAAAAACGTCTTTGTGTTCAGGCAAAAAAAAAAAATCTTGTAATTCTTAAGTATAAGCAAGAGCAAGAAAGCTTTAAGTTTTAAGGATATGTCATTGAATTACATTGAACAAAGGTCACACAAGGTCGCTGTTTAGCGGCTGTACACAGTATGGAGGAAACCGACTGAAAACAACATCTCTGTTCAGGACATCAAGGTCAAGATATTCCTGTTGAAAATCCATTTCTCATTATGTATACCCTCGTTCCCCTCCCCCCACCACGTGAGATAGCGGATAGGCCCTTCACAGCATGAGGTTCTGTAGGTGTAATGTGTGTCCTTTAAACGCTGGTCGAATCAGTCACACGGAAACACTGCTCTCTGTAGAGAAAGAGGTAATGGGGAGATTCTCCAAGGCCTTCGCGGAACAACATGAATTATTCATTGTCGCTTGTGGAGGGTTGATGTACTTAGGCTTTGAGACACGGCTTCAAGTGGCTTGGAGAAGGTCACGGCTGGATTGGAATCTTCCAGCCTTGTGTTCACATTCACAGGTTGAAGTGACACAAATCTGATTTTCTGCCTTAATGTGTCAGATCAGAAATCTGGCGATCCGCTTTGTGCTTGCACAGTAGATCTGAACTTGCAGCATGGCAATAGCAGGTAAATCCGTTTCTGATTGTTTCTGTTTGTGCCGTTTAGTGTCGAAGCTGCAGTGGCAGCATTTGCTAAAGCTCGCTCTCCTGGCATCTATAAAGAAGACTACCTGAAAGCACTTTTCCGTCGCTACGGTGACGTGGACGACGCTCCGCCTGCGCCGGAGCTTCCCGATTGGTGTTTTGAAGATGGCAACGATGACGTTGATGACGACGGCAATGTGATCGGTCAGGACTCTGGACCGAGCTCATCAGGCTCCAATCCAGGCAAGAAGAAGAGAGAGAAGCTGAAACTGGTGAGACTTTTTTTTTTCTTTTTTTTTATTAATAAATTGTGCCTTGTCACAGTTTTCATTCTTTTAGCAGGTAGGAATCGAGGGCTCCTTTATAACTGAACCCTTATAACAATCCTAAATATGTTCACTTTCCAACATTCAGATGATTTCCATCTAGTACTAGCATCTAGTACTGTTTTTTTTTTTGTCCTACTGAGTAAGTATGTGTGATGTTCCTGAGCAGTTCTGAGTCTCCGTGACGATCCTAAAACCAAGTTCGACCAGACAGTGATGGCTAGCATGGCTCAGAGGAGAGAGTGAGTGCGGGTGTGAGATTACACATAGTCAATATGATGCTGTAAAAGCAAAATGGGCTCAAAAATACACACATCAAAAGCGACCAGAGGTGATGGTCTTGTTCTCAACACATACAATATAAAAGGGTGTGCACACTTTGTGCAACCAGGCCTTTCTTTTTTTTTTTTTTTAATTCTTTCCTAAATGATTTATCTTGCTTTCATTTTCCCCATCATAAAAACCTGAAATCTTTACAGGGGTTTTTTGACTTTTTATATCCACTGTAGCGTGCGATAGGATTTTTCTACCAGAGAGGGTGAAAACTAGAATTCCAGCTGCTTTAAAGCTCCACTCGCAAAAAGTGTTCAAGATTGTGGTTGCAGTTGATCTCACCCGAAGCTGAGCAAGTAGCTTTCACTTTCACTGATCCACTTTCCTTCCTTTCTTGACTCAAGCTGGTGCCCTGAGCTTTAGCTCAACCATTAAGTCAATTGGATCTGTAGTGAAATAAGGATGATATTGTGATATCAGCTAAGCTCATGTTGGACGTTTGGGGGACAAAGTTAGGGAGGCCAGATTAAGATGGTTTGGACATGTTCAGAGGAGGGANGCAGAAGATAGGGATAGGTGGAGAGTGATGATTCGCTGTGGAGACCCCTGAAGGGAAAAGCCGAAAGAAGAAGAATTGTGATATCAGCTAAGCGAGGGTTTTTCGTTACAGAAGTCCCGTCCAATTCCTCGGAAATGTAATGAAGACCTCACAGTGTGCTAATTGCAGCGGCTTCCTGCAGCGGTCTCGTTAGATTAGTTAACGCGCCGTATTGAAATCACGACACCGTACATCCCAGGCTCTCAGAAAGCAAATCAAGGATGACACAGGTTATTTAATATTATTTAATCGGCAGGGATCCATTTTTCTTTTCTGGTGATTAGTGCTAGTCATTTCCTCTCCCAGAGGCACTTGGAGAAGTTGAAGTGCCATGTCTGTGTGTAGGAGGCTGTGACAGGCATTTGGCTCTTAACGCTGATCTTGTTGTTTTGATTGTCCATACTTACTTGGAGTTAGATGAAATATCCACAGATTTTTTTTTTTTCTAGAAGATTATAATATAGACGGTACACTGTAGTGACAGCTCAAAATGTTTAGCCAATTTAGTCGTAATCAATTCCCTCCCACCAGTTAAGTCTCTGTCATGACGGCTACCAGCCCGGGAGCGAGAAGGCTATCGGGTGCTTCCTCCGAGTCACGTGATGCCGGCCGACCGCATCTTTTCGAACAGCTGCTCGTGCTGTGTCATGGCAGGAAAGTGCTGTCTGCCCCCTTCCACATACATAAGCTCACAGATGCCCATGATTGGCTAGTGTCTCTGTGATTGGTAGGGGAGACGGAGTATGGCATCACTCTCTAGTTTTTCTTTCATGCACTCCCAGCCACGGATGGCCATGGAATTGTTGAGATACAAACTCATGATCTTCGGATGGAAGTTGCGCCACTCAAGATGACCTGTTTAAAGGTCAGGGGCCTAACACCGGCTCTGGACTCATGGACTCATGACTACCGGTGCCGTCTGCGTCCTGCTAACACGGTGCACGTTAAGCATTGTGGTGATCACCTTGCTCGCAGGTAGGAAAACAGGCTACCAAGTAATACAGTAACTATATCGACTGACTTCATCACAGTGCCAAAGTATGTCGTCGAGCTCTGTGAACAGGTTCCTTAAGCTCCATTGTGAGTTAAATGCATCTAATCAGCTGGAACCTTTTTAGAAAAACTATTTTGCCTATATTTCTGCACTAACTGGCTGTCAACAGAAATAAGCCTGGCCTTGGTACAAACAGTCACAATAATACAGTGTACACCAAGGAACCCTTCAGTTGAACTTTTAAAGGCACTAAATTTGAGAGTTGTGTGTTTTTTTTTTTATTTTTGTTTGTTTTTTTATTCCGGTTTCAAGAGAGAACTGGAGGTGGTTACGATTTAACCCTGTGCACTGAAATGCTGTGCTGCTGGTTGTGCATATGGGTTGCTTTGATAGAGAAGCTCTTCCCATGCGTTTTTGGCTCAGATAAGTGGATTATCCTCCCCGTTTTTTGCAGTTTTTCTGACGAAACGGATCATCCCGAGGTCATGCTCTGTAGAGTTTTTTATTGAGGAGCTTTTAATAAACCAAGGAAATAAAATTCGGAGCTTAATTGCCATTTTTCAGCTGTTTAAAAAAAACCCAAAACTAATGTATTAATAGGGAAATATTTTTTTTTGCCCCACTTGACAATGTCATTCTCTCTCTCTCTCTCTCTCTCTCTCTCTCTCTCTCTCTCTCTCTCTCTCTCAGGGTGCTGTGTTTCTGGAAGGCGTCTCGGTCAAAGGAGTGACTCAGTTGACTACTCAACCCAAACTGGGGCAGGTTCAGCGGAAGTGTCAGGAGTTCTGCGAGTGGGAAAAGTGAGTGCTTACATTGGAACATTACATGTATGCATGTAGGCCTCCATGTCGGATGAGAGAAACCGGATAAGACGATCGAGCGCTGTTTCTTTTCGATTCACTGTCATCAAATCTCTAGGCAGCATGAGAGCTTTGTGTGAGCTTTTCAGTCTGGCATTTCGGTGCCTTCGAGTAGGTCAGAGTGCTTCACAGAAAATATTGCACAGAAATAAAGCTGCTCATGGCCGCATAATCTGCAAATGACTTCATACCCATGCACGTCTGCGTTATCTCCTGATTCTGGCTGAGGAGAAACAGTAAAACGAAGCCACGGATAATTACAAGAGTCAAACAAGAAACTCGGGTCAAATTTAACAAGTTGCAAACACGTCCAAAAACTGTCTTTTTTCTCTCTTCAGCTCTGCGGAAGTTTCATCGCAGAATCCCTACTCTCATAGCGTACCATGTTTGCTTTTGCTATATTTGCCCAGCTTCGTGTTATTTCATCTCAATCCCATTGCTTCTTAAGCCTATTAGAAGGGAAGGAAAGCTAATCACTTTATATTCACATAAGCCACAGTTTCATAATGAAATTCAATTCAGGATCAAATAATGAATCAAACATTTGGGTTTGTGCTAAGCTGGTGTTGACCTCTAGCCATCCATGAGTATTACAGAGGTGAAATATTTTAGTACAGATGCCTCCTTGGCCAACTTCTTCTGAATCATCACTCTCCACCTATCCTTATCTTCTGCATCCTCAACACTTGCACCCACTAGCTTCATCTCCTCATTTATT
>JAKKZN010019487.1:0-19876 GCA_033441825.1 Pangasius elongatus | reverse complement strand
TATATATATATATATATATATATATATATAAATATTCTAAAACCTGAAAACTCTGATCTTATCTTGCTAGCTTACTAGCTTATCTTGTTTACAAAAGGATATTATCTTTCTAATCAACGCTACTCAGCTACCTCAGGCATAAAATGACACATTTGTTCAATAAAGCTGTATTAACTATAATGTTTTCTGGTGAATAGCATCATTATTAGCATCGCTAGCAGAAGTAAAACAGCAGAAAATAGTTTCTGTTTGCAAACTGATGAATGAGTTGGTTGTGAAAGTGGGACAGAATGTGTGTGTTTGTGTGTGTGTGTGTGTGCGTGCGTGCGTGCGTGCGTGCGTGTGTGTGTGTGTGTGTGTGTGTGTGTGTACAGGATGTAACGTTGAATGAAGGCTAGTAGGACACAGCTAACACAGTTAGCAAAGCTGAGCAACATCGGCATTGCTAGCAAACGGATATATATGTAACAGTGTGTGTGTGAGTGTGTGTGAGTGAGTTTGTGTGTGTGTCTGAGAGAGAGAGAGAGAGAGAGAGAGAGAGTGTTAGCATAATGATGAATGAAAGCTAAGCCCTAGTTAACATGGTTAGCAATATTAGCATTGTTAGCGGTTTGTGTTTTTCAGTGTGTTGTCTGTAACGGCACTTTCACTATCACTAACCACCATCCTGCTGTCTCTCTCTCCATCTGTCTGTCTCTCTCCATCCTGCTGTCTCTCTCCTCATCAGTCTCTCTCTCTCCATCCTGCTGTCTGACTCTCCATCTGTCTGTCTCTCTCTCCATCCTGCTGTCTCTCTCCATCCTGCTCTCTCCCCATCCTGCTGTCTGACTCTCCATCTGTCTGTCTCTCTCCTCATCTGTCTCTCCATCCTGCTGTCTCTCTCCATCCTACTGTCTCTCTCCATCCTGCTGTCTCTCTCCATCCTGCTGTCTGACTCTCCATCTGTCTGTCTCTCTCCTCATCTGTCTGTCTCTCTCCGTCCATGTGTCTCTCCATCCATGTGTCCCTCCATCCTTCTGTCTGACTCTCCACCTGTCTGTCCAACTCTCTGTCCATCTGTCTGTCTCTCTCTCCTCATCTGTCCATCTCACTCTCCATCCTGCTGTCTGTCTTTCCGTCTGTCTGTCTCTCTCCGTCCATGTGTCTGTCTCTCTCGCCTCATCTGTCTGTCTCTCTCTCCATCTTTCTGTCTCTCACTCCATCTCCATCTCAAAGGTTGTGTGTATAAGTGTGTGTGTGTGTGTGTGTCTGTGTGTGTGTGTGTGTGTGTGTATATGTATGAGTGAGTGTGTGTGCATGAGTGTGTGTGTATGAATATGTGTGTGTGTGTATTAGTGTATATGTCTGTGTGTGTATATGTATGAGTGTGAGTGTGTGTATGAGTTTGTGTGTATGAGTGTGAGTGTGTGTGTTAGTGTGTGTATTTGTGTGAGAGAGAGTGTGTGTGTATGAGTGTGAGTATATGTATGAGTGTGTGTATGAGTTTGTGTGTGTGTGTGTGTGTGTGTGTTAGTGTGTGTATTTGTGTGAGAGAGAGTGTGTGTATGAGTGTGAGTATATGTATGAGTGTGTGTATGAGTTTGTGTGTGTGTGTGTGTTAGTGTGTGTGTTTGCGTGAGAGAGTGTGTGTATGAGTCTGAGTGTGTTTATGAGTGTGTGTATATGTATGAGTGTGTGTATGAGTTTGTGTGTGTGTGTGTGTGTGTGTGCGTGTGTGTGTATTAGTGTGTGTGTGAGAGAGATAGAGGTATGTGGAAGAGGTTCAGCAGTAAGGTGCTGTCCCTTTAGAGTAATGGAATGAATGAACAAACTCACGTGGAGTGATGGAGAGATAAAAAAAAAAAGTTGAAAAATTTGGAAGACTAGGTTGTGCAAGAGAGAGAGAAACAGAGAGAGAGAGAGAGAGAATAAAAAGTGCACAGAGACGTGCATGCACCCGAAACGAGAGAAACATAAACAGAGAACAGAGAGAAAGAGAGAGAAAGAGAGAGGGATGATGATGGAGGGATGATGAAGACTCGTACCTGTTTGTGTCCTGGTGATGGAGATTTGGTGTAGCCGGTATCATTACTGTCTGAACCCTGAGCCATACCACTCTTTTCTTCTCTTTAATCCTGCGCTCTCTCTCTCCTCTCTCTCTCTCTCTCTCGCTCTGTCGCTTTTTTGCTCTCTTCCTTGCTCTCTCTCTCTTTCTCCTCCACCGAGTGTGTGTGCAGAGAAGTGTGTTGAGTCGAGCACAGTTCAATGCTTAATGCGCAGTAACAGTTCCTCCTCCTCTCTCTCTCTCTCTCTCTCTTTCTCTGTCTGTCTATCTCTCGCTCTTTCTCGAATTAGTGGTGTGTGTGATGTGGTCTAACTTAGAAAATCTCTCACTCGCGACTGGAAGTCATGTGACGCCTGGAAACTTTGCATTATAAAAAGACAACAAAACCCCAGAAATAGTCCAGGCAAAGAAAACAGAGTAAACGAAAACAAAGGATTTTTTTTTCTTTCATGTCCGTAAAAAAAAACACAATTATTCAAATTAGATTTTTTTTTTTTTTTGCAAATGACAGCCAGTTCATGCTGCTGATTTGAATTTCCAGTCATCACATTCTGGAGTTTTTTTTTCTCTCCTCTGAAATAAACTACAATAATAATAATAATAATAATAATAAATGATTTTATTAACAATCTAAAAATCATTTAAATATAAAAGTAGCTAATGGCAAATCTACAATCTGTACTCATTACTGAATTAACTGCAAATTATTCCTATCAAAATTACACATCCTTCAAAAACTATTAAACGATAAATATCTTCAACATCAGCTAATTACGCTAAACTTTTACGCACATCAACAAAAAAACAAAAAAACTTGACATCATGCTAACTTCTTTTTCTGTTCACTCGATTTGTTTGTTTAGCTTTCATCTGTGATCACACGTAAAAACTTCCACAGCTGGATTTTATTACTAGCTAATCGTGCACTAATACCTGAGTTAATACTTATTTCATTGTTAACTAATCACGAGTTAGCCTTAACTACGAAATCATGCGTGAATAACGACCACCTTAAGTTAGCTAATGTATTATTTAACACGGAGCGCTAAACTAAATCAAACCTGCTCTAGAAGAACGAATCTAAATTTATCGTGCATAGTTTCTAATTGTTTATATAATTTACGACATTCGTAAGTACGTACGCAAACCTCATTGGCTGGCTCACTGAAATGATCGGAGTTTATTATTTATTAGTTAGACTTTCTACGTTCGATAAGGAGCATCGATGTAAATTATAAAAGTAAAGATAAACATTAACATGAAAAAACGAAAATTTAACGTGCTACACGTGGGTGGATAAGAAAGATTACGCTACCAGCTAGTTTTTATTCACAAGGAGCGAATATTTGTTGTATTTCTAAATCCATTTCTTTGATTAGCGTTCAAAGCTTTATTATTATTATTATTATTATTATTATTATTACACACATAGTAAAAACTATGACGCCATTTTGTTTGAGGAACTCACGTGAAATTCAACATGGCCGACAGTGTACATTGTAAACATTTAACCAGCCTCTTTGCCTAGCTACTCCTAGCTATAGCTAGCTAATTTTTTTTCCCCTGCAAACCAAAAACCAGAAAATATCATGAGTTAAAAACACACACACACACACACACACACACACACACAAAGATAAACAATCCTTTTGAATTGTATTCAAGTGAAAGTTAAAAAAAGTTTTAAACGTAGTCAAGAATTAAAAATGTAAAGTTTTTACCAGATGAAATGAAGTTAATGTGATGTTTTCGTGTGAAAGGTGATTTTTTATTATTTATCTATAACATCGTTCAGTCTCTGTAAGTTTGCAATAATTACCTTCAGTTAAAGGTAACGCAACTGATGTTAGCTACAGCACTCGATGCTAGTCTAACCTCACATTAGCTAAGAATTCAAGCAGGATCGTAGTCTCGCTAGTGGATTTTTAAAAAATCAGTAAACACTTAAAAGCCGTTAGACACAAACAAACATCAAATAAAGTTAAAAATCACTAACGTAAGTAAGTCTGAGAGCTACGACAACGATAACAAGCTACTTATATTTGTAGACGACGTTGGCTGAGAGTACGCCCGCCATTTTTTTCAGAAAATATAACATCATTTCCTGTAAGGGAGCGTAGCGAGTGTCAGTGCTCCCTGGTTTATGCGGTGCATTGTGGGATTTCTAGGGAGCGAATGTTCGAGTGCAGTGGAAGGCTTCTGCGATTGAGACAGCACTTAAAATGGCCGCCTCCCTGATCAGCGCCCTGACTACTATATAACTAGCCTATATTCACACACACACACACACACACACACACACACACACACACACACAAGGTTAGCTACAGTGCTAACGACGCTGCGTAGCATGAGGAGGTCAGATTGAAGAATTGCCATAATTCCCTGATAAGATCAGACGCTAATCTGAGCCCGTGTGAGATTTCTCTAAGGAGGTCCAAATAAAAATAAAACGTAAAAAGTAATTATTTTCTTGTAATTAAGTAAGAACAATTTCATTAAAACACACGTAAAGTCACGGCAAAATAATATGTAAGTTTAGTAGCTACTCACGTACTTGTAACTTAACGCTAGTTCGGGTCACTTCCTGCATCCGGGTCGAGTGAGATCCGTGGTGTGAACAAACCGCCGCTGAGAGCTCGAACATGCTCACGCCACAGCTGGAAGAAACATCAGGAAAGCGTGTGACGTTAAGTGTGCATTGTTGCGTTGTTGTGTTGATGCGTAGCGCAAGGTTCGGAAGGTTTAAACGCCAAACAGTTTGTCGTTTCCTCTTCATCAACTCTCGTCTGTCAAAATGGAATAGAAACTACGGAAGCTTGAGAAAACGTTACGCAGATTTGTCTGGAAGTTGCAACATTTTTTTTTCTTAAATCTCATAATTATGAGTTTTTTTTCATCACGTTAATTACGTTAATATTAATATCAAATAACTTCTTCTGTTTCCACGAATTGCACCGTAACAATTTTTAAAAAAGTTTTTTCTTTAGAAAAGTCGCAATTGTGAGATAAATCAGTGTAACACTAACGCTAACACTAATGCTAACACTATTGCTAACAGTAACACTAATGCTAACACTAATGCTAACACTAATGCTAACAGTAACACTAATGCTAATAGAGAGATTTAGATACCATCAGCTCCAGAAGTATTGGCACCCTCGGTATAAACAGGTTTAGGATATTAGCTTGAAATGAATTTGCATAAATTGCAGAGACCGCTAAACCTAAATCTAAATTCTATTAAATCTAGTAAAATGTGTCAGAAATATCGGCACCCCTGCATTTTGTAATTTGTGCAACCACCCATTGTTTTCCTATTTATTTATTTATTAAATATCAAACACCTTGGGGTCCACCTCACAGAAGACCTCTCATGGACAACACACAGACATCTTGGTGACAAGGGCGCACACACACCGGTGTCTCTACCATCTACGACGTCTGGCCAGGTTGAAGGTCTCTCACAGGGTGCTGAAGGTTTTCTACACTGGAGCTGTGGAGAATCTTCTCACCTCAGAGGCACTATGGTCCGGGACCTGAAGTTGCTGTCCAGAGTGGTGAGGACAATGGAGAAGACCATCAAGACTTCTCTCCCTTGCATCACAAAAATCTCCAACCCGCGATGTAGGACCAAGTCCAGGAGAATTGTAGAAGCCTTTCACCACCTTGGAAACAGTATCTTCTCAGTTTTCCCATCAAGAAAGCGCTACTGGATCCTGAGGAACAACACAGAGAGACTCAGGAGGAGCTTCTACCCTCAGACAATCTGGAGAGAGTCTGATATTCCTACCTCACACACACACACACACACACACACACACCACCAACAGGACACACACACACACACTGTACAGCTCTGTATATATGTTCTATTTATATATATTCATATTCTATACTTTACATTCCTCTATAGGCTCCTAATTTTTTTTATCTACTAAATTTGATTTTATTGTATCACGTGTGTCTGGAGCTCGTTGTTGCACTGTGGGACGAGGAAGGAAGGAAAAACATTTCACTACATTACATCACATGTGTAGCGTGGATGTGATAATTAAGGAACCTTGAAAGAACCTTGAACCTGTTTCTCTTCCTCTGTTCTAGCAGGTTTATGGTTTATGTTGGATGAGGAGATGGAGATGATATACTGTATATTATATAATGTTGGGATTGTGGGACACACACACACACTACACACACCACACACGCACACCACACACACACACCACCACGCACAACATGACACACACCACCACACACAACACGGCACGCACCACATACACACACCATGACACACAAACACCACACACACCAGGACATACACCACCATCACACACACCAGGACATACAACATGACACACACAACGACACACACCACCACACACACACACACACACACACACACACACACACACACACACACCAGGACACACACCAAGACACACACCACACACACCAGGACACACACCACCACACACACACGCCACGACACAGTGCGTGCAGGATGACGGAGGCCGTCTCCCCGTCTGACCCCGGCTCACGCTGAAGGAGTTTCTGCAGAGCGGCCATGAGGGAAAAGTGAGCGGAAAACATGCAAAGCGCCTGGTTTCAGTTACTCGCCGTGGAAATTTCTTTCAGCTTGAGTTTTTTCTGAACTTTTAGAAAGAAAAGATGAAATTAGAGTTTGGGTTTTCCTGAGCTCTGATCGAAAATCACATCTTGAGACGTCATTACGGGGAAGAAAGAGGGGGAGAAAGAGCGTGTAGTGTTACATGTGTTTATTTAATAATTTAAAAAATGTGAGACAGAGAGAGAGAGAGAGAGACATAGAGAGAGAAAGAAAAAATAAAGAATGAAAGAGAGACAGAGACAGAGAGAGGGAGTGAATGCGACACAAATAGACAGCGAGGGAGGGAGAGAGAGAGAGAGAGAGAGAGAATAAACAATGAATGAGACACAGAGAGAAAATAAAGAATGAAAGAGAGAAGAAATTGAGAAAAGAGAGAGAAAATAATGAAAGAGAGAGAGAGAGAGAGAGTTCAGACGGTAAACACAATGTGAGTGAGAGTACATGAGCACAAAGGTCATCAATGTGTGCGTGTGTGTGTGTTTGTGTGTGTGTGTTAGATGCGGGTGTTTCCCCACAGCGTGTGTGTGTGTGTGTGTGTGTGTGTGTGTGTGTGTGCAGTATATATACCAGCAGCTGCACTGTGTCATGCTTCATGAGTTTGCTGGAGTGTGATAACATCACCTGTGTGTGTGTGTGTGTGTGTGTGTGTGTGTTTTCTTGCCTGCAGTTACTGACAGTGATGCACCATGCCCACTGATACACACATACACACACACACACTTTCCCAGACATGATGTCACATCAGCCTTCAGCCACAACATTGAGTTTGTGATGTCATCATGTGCACTGCTATAGCGTGATGCTAATTTAATTTAGCTTATGCAGCTATCGCTAATGCTAACACTAACGCTGTCTCACATCGTCATCAGTGTTTGTGTGTGAAATGATCTGATTAAAATCAGAAACTCTGATTAGAAACATATATATATATATATATATATATATTAAAATAAATGTTACTTGACTGCAGTTTAGTCATCAGTAATAGAGGTGCAGCAACACGTTTATTAACACTAATAATATTAATGTCTTATTTATATTAACCGTCATTCTACACGCTGCTAATACACGCGTCGAGGCCTGGACTCCACAAGACCTCTGAAGGTGCGTGTGGTCTCTGACACCAAGACGTTAGCAGCAGATCCTTTAAGTCCTGTAAGTTGTGAGGTGGAGCCTCCATGGATCGGACTTGTTTGTCCAGCAAGTCCCACAGATGCTCGATCGGATTGAGATCTGGGGAATCTGGAGGCCAAATCAACACCTTCAACTCTTTGTGATGTTCCTCAAACCGTTCCTGAACAGTTTCTGCAGTGAGGCAGGGAGCATCATCCTGCTGAAAGAGGCCACTGACATTAGGGAACACCGCTGCCATGAAGGAGTGTAACTCGGTCTGCAGCAGTGTGTAGGCAGGTGGTACGTGTCACAGTAACATCCACATGAAGGCCAGGACCCGAGGTTTCCCAGCAGAACATCACCCAGACCATCACACTGCCTCCACCAGCTCTCCTTCTTCCCATAGTGCATCCTGATGCCACGTCTTCCCCAGGTAAGCGACACACACGCACCCGGCCGTCCGCATGATGTAAAAGAAAACGTGACTCATCAGACCAGGCCACCTTCTTTATTCTTCTTCTTCTTCTTATTATTATTATTATTATTATTATTATTAGTGAAAAACAAGCTATTTATTAATTCCTAATAAAGAAAGAATAAATTACCGTAACAATATTGTGTCATAAACATCTCATTTCCTGCGAATGAACACCAGATGCACTTTCACACTCCTACACCATCACAGATTTGCACCGACCTGGAAACCTTCCTGAGCTCCGTATTACAGACGCACTTTATTTTACAAAACAACAAAACGAAAAAATGAAATGAAAACAGAGTAAAAATTTACGCCGTGTCTCTCGTCCTGTCAGAGCAGAAAACGACCAGGAGACCGTGTGTGTGTGTGTGTGTGTGTGTGTGTGTGTGTTAGTGTGTATGTGTGTGTGTGTTAGTGTGTGTATTAGTATGTGTGTGTGTTAGTGTGTGTATTAGTATGTGTGTGTGTTAGTGTTAATGTGTGTGTTAGTGTGTATGTTTGCGTCTTAGTGTTAGTGTGTGTTAGTGTGTTAGTGTTAGTGTGTGTTAGTGTGTGTGTGTGTTAGTGTGTTAGTGTGTGTGTGTTAGTGTTAGTGTGTGTATTAGTGTGTGTGTGTTAGTGTGTGCATTTGTGTGTGTGTTAGTGTTAGTGTGTGTGTTAGTATGTGTGTTAGTATGGGTGTTAGTGTGTGTGTGTTAGTGTGTTAGTGTTAGTGTTAGTGTGTGTGTTAGTGTGTGTGTTAGTGTGTGTGTGTTAGTGTGTGTGTGTTTGTGTTAGTGTTAGTGTGTTAGTGTTAGTGTGTGTGTGTTAGTGTGTGTGTTAGTGTGTGTGTGTTAGTGTGGGTGTTAGTGTGTGTGTGTTAGTGTGTGTGTTAGTGTGTTAGTGTTAGTGTGTGCATTAGTGTGTGTGTGTAGGAGGAGATCCAGTAAATCTAATACAACAGAACTCACCATTCATCCGTCTGCGGTTTCAGATCTTTACTCATATTAAACCTCTTTTCTATTTCAGAGGAAATGATGTCACAAGCTGTGCTCATTAACAAAACAACTCTAAAACAAAGATTTCTAGTGAAACAAACAAACGAAAGTGTCGTCTAATCGATCTCAGAAATCACGCGGCCGTCGTGCGCAGCGCAGGCGATGAGGAAAATTTCACGTTTCACAACAACACGGAACATTTTTGTGGAATGATTTTTTTCCTCATAGTTTTGGATCTAAGTGGAATAATTAAGCCAGGTGTTGTGAAGTTGTGCTAATGACTGACGCTAGCAATTTAGCTAGTTATCTGGTAGATTATACGCAGAGTCACGGCGAGAGTGGAAACAAGACAGAATTATCAACAT
This sequence comes from Pangasius elongatus, assembly GCA_033441825.1. Classification (NCBI taxonomy): domain Eukaryota; kingdom Metazoa; phylum Chordata; class Actinopteri; order Siluriformes; family Pangasiidae; genus Pangasius; species Pangasius elongatus. The sequence goes on along the minus strand of JAKKZN010019487.1, from coordinate 10,269 downwards.
TTTCCTCAGATGTGTCGGAAATTTACCGAGAAAAAGACTGAGTTTGACTGAAATTACACTTCGCTAACACAACTAGCACGAGTTCCAGACTTCCAAACAGATCGTGGACTCAGAGCTGACGGAAAGACCATCGTGATGTTTCAAGAACGTATTTTTATACGGAACGATCTTTCTATAAATACAAACCGGAGCGCGGGAGAATGCAGCGCAGCCGTATGCTATGACGCCTCGGCTACTCGAGCACGACGTTACAGGGGAAACTTACACTTTTAATAAAACGTCCCGATCTCGCTTCTTTGTGCTGTTTGTTGTTTATGGATGGTGTTGTTAGAAGCAGAGTGTTCTCAAGGTGGCATCAGACGATCACACACACACACACACACACACACACACACGGCAGCCGCCCACGACACACACTTTTTCTCAGAATCGGAGCTGATGAACAGAAGGTCACATGTGCGATCCAAATGGCGGCAGCGAGCAGACAAATTAAGGACGATTAAACCGAAAATATTATCAAATATTATTTCAGTATGAAGGACATGAAGCTGATTTTGCTGCTGTCACGTTCACAGGAGCGGCGTGTGATGTGATTTATCACGCTATTACATCATAATTATGCGTATATCATCACAGCCCTGATACACACCTGCACAGGTTATTACTGTTACACTCGTTTATATCACGCTGTAAAGTCCTGCTTTTATATTCCTTATATTCATTACAACACGGTAATAATCACGTAATCTTGTATGCTACAATTACGCTATAACGCATTATAACACAGTAATAATCACTTAACCTTGTATGCTACAATTATGCTATAACGCATTATAACACGGTAATAATCACGTAAGCTCGTATGCTACAATTCCGCTATAACGCATTACAACATGGTAATAATCACGTAACGATGCACGCTACAATTACGCTATAACGCATTATAACATGGTAATAATCATGTAAGCTTGTACGCTACAATTATGCTATAACGCATTATAACACGGTAATAATCACGTAACCTTGTATGCTACAATTACGCTATAATGCATTATAACACGGTAATAATCACGTAACCTCGTATGCTACAATTATGCTATAACGCATTATAACACAGTAATAGTCATGTAACGCCGTACGCTACAATTACACTATAACCCGTTACAACACTGTAATAATTACGTAACGCCGTACACTACAATTACACCATGTTCCTTGCTACATTTTTTGTTACTTTGTGTTTGATACATTGTATTTTATTACGTTACATCGTGTTATTTGTAACATTTTTGTTATATCGTATTATTGTATTGTATTACATTACATCTTGTACTTTGTTACATTTTTTATTTTTTATATTGTATTATTTTATACATTGTGTTTGTCACATCACATTTTTTGTTATATTTTGTACATCATGTTACATTTCATTTTGTGTTACATCATGTTGTTCGTTAAATTTCTGTTACATCATGCTGTAACATTATATTTCGTTACATTGTATTTCTTATGTTACATCATGTTCTTTGTTAAATTTGTCACATTGTGTTGTTACATAATTTTTTGTTACATCGTGTTATTACATTGTATTTGTTACATCATGTTTCTTGTTACATTTTTATGTTTGGTTGTGTCATTATAACGTTGTGTACGTTGCTATGAGATGTTACAGTAGCGCTCTGCAGGGTCAGGGGTCAAGGGTCAGAAGGTTGTGGGTTTAAATGCCAGGGTCACCGTCGCGAGTCTTTCAGCTAAACTCTTACCGTTCAGCCGCTCCGCCGAGTTCCGCCTCAACTGTAACTTATTTTTGTAAGTAAATCATCAGATAAGTTTAGAAACGTAAACATTGTGTCATTCAACACAATTCAGTTTTACAGAAACTCATAATTATTATTATATAATTATTATGCCGGAATGTCATGTATTACACTCCTAGAATTGTTAATATTTATATAAAATAAATGCAAAAAAAAAAAAGCTTCAATGTGCGTATGAAATGAAACAACTGCACACAAGTTTGTCATGTTTCTATATTTTTCATTTATTTTATTCCCAAACCGTAACAAAAGACATCAGTGCGTAACAGACGGACCTGAGAGACTCCGCACAGCAGATCTCTTTAATATAATAATACTACAATATAAAATAACATTACGGGACATTCGTCACATCAAGTGACTGTAAAAAGTGTTTCACGAAATACAGGATACATCGCGTGGAAGCATACACGTATAATACAATTATTAGTACAATAACCACAATCACACCGGGGTTCAGCATCAGAGGCGACGATCCGTCGTTTTACTGAAGGAATCGGCGATAAAGCAGCAATAATGTCGTTTATTTCAAAGATGAAAACTGGATTTATGAGCGTGATACTATTTTGTGCCACCAGGGGGTGATAAAGTTACATTAATATTATTATCATTATTATTATTATTATTAAGTTGTTGTATTTAGAGAGTTTAATTTAAACTTTAATAAATATTAATTCATCTCTGATTAAATAAAACTTGGCGTATATTTTTTAAACACATACCGGATTTTGTTAAATATTATCTCCTTTTTTTAAGCTTTGTTCATTTTTAAAGACAAAATATTCCGCACAACATGATCAACAGCGCCATCTGGTGGCTGCTCAGAGTTTTGTATGTTAATACAGTCATGTGACTGAGTCATTATTTGGTTTGTCCGCAGGTTACATCCCAAACCAGACGTATGCTAATTACATGTTAACAATTACTTAGTGACCACAACGAAGGTTTTCCGATTAGCATGCTAACTAGCTTGTTTCGCACCAAATCGCACCATCGTGCTAAATAGTACCACGGTAATAAATAACCCTTCATTAGGAGCGACCGCTCTGTCGGCCATTTTGTTTCGCTCCCTTCCTAATGAAAAAGTAGTGATGATGTTCTGAGACGTTCACGATAACGATACATGTTGAAGAACGCGATATATCGTATAATTGTTCGGCTAGATCCTTTCTAGGCAAGACGTACTGCTACTTCTGTGACTTCCTGTTTCTCACGATACAAACAGGAAGTCAATGCACACACAAAAAATAAAATAAAAAAAAAAAAACAAAACAAGAAGTGGTCAGAAATCAAGGACTGAGATGGAGCAATAAAATAATAATTAAAAAAAAAACCTCCATCCGTGTGTCTCTTCTCCGTCTCACGAACGTCTTGTTGTGAGGAAATAATCGGCAAATAATCTGGAAATAATCTGGAAATAATCGGGAAATCCACAAACTCAGGAAGCGAGGATGCTTTTGAAATTGAAAGCAGTTTTGTTTCAAGAGTTCTGGGAATTTCTTTGCGTGTCTCATCTCTGTCTTGTGTCTGTCTCAGCGAGACTTCCTGTTTCTCCCGCTTGTCAGGTTGGAAAAAAAAAATTATAAAAAAAAAAAAAAAAAAAATCACAGAAATCAAAGGGATAGAAAACAGATTTTTTTCTACATAGGCAGCTGTGAAACAAACAAACAAACAAACAAACAAACATCCACACGTCCAATGATTTGGTCTCTTTTGGCGTCTCTGAGAAATAAAAATATAAAAACAAACACACAAAAAACAGGAAGTGGTCTTTCTGGGTTTTTCTGCAATTTTGGTTTGAGGTTTAAGAAAAAAAAAACCTCCCAAATATCTTCATGTCCATCTCAAAGTCTCAGCGAGACTTCATGTTACTTTGGCGATTTTCCGCTTTTCAGGACAAAACTGCTTTTCTTTTTTTTTTTTTTTTAAAAAAAAAAAAAGCATCCAGAGTGTTTCAAGTCTCTAGAAATTCCACAAATCCAGGAAGTGGTCTGGTTTGAGGGTGAAATCTCCATCCACTCCGTCCTCCCGTAGGTCTCCGGAGCGTCTCACGATGCCGAGATCTGCTCCATCAGCGGGTTCTTCTCGCTCTCGGGGGTCTGGACGCTGTCGGTGCGGACGATGCAGGTGGGACGGTGGAGGTTGAGCATGTGGATGAGACGCTGACGTTCCTGCTTCAGTTCCTCAATCTGAGACTTCAGCTCGGCGTTTACTACCTCCAACCTCTCCGACTCCTGAAGCACACAGAGAGACCGGCAGTGAGACATCGGGTCGATATCGAATCTCTTTAACAACACTAATGTGAAGTAGCACGGAGTAAACACTAGAGCGCATTAATCCTAAATAACCCTGCGCTGCTGTTATAGAAAACTAATCAACACCTTCTGACCAATCAGAGAGCAGGATTCAGCAGAGCCATGGTTATTAATATACACTCACTTTCTGGAGGAAGTCGGTTCTCTCTTTCTTCTTGTTTCGACAACGCGCCGCTGCGACTTTATTCTTCTCTCTCCTCCTCTTCCTCCTCTCTTCCTCATCAGCCATCTGATTGAAAAAAACATGTGTGTTGATGATAACAGTATACACACATTATAATGTATATGATGTGCGTAATTTAGACACACAGGCAGTTTTACAGTTTCACACTTTGGCCACTAGGTGGTGCTGCTGTATTAAAAAAAGAACACATGGTTTTTAACACACTGCAGAGTTTAAACCGCGGCGAATGTGAGAACTGAGACACACACGTTTATAGCTTAATGTCTGATGTCCTCTGTGTGTGTGTGTGTGTGTGTGTGTGTATGTGTGTGTGTGTGTGTGTGTGTGTGTACCTCACTCTGAAGAAGGCCGAGTGGTCTCTTGGATGTGTATGTGAGCTCGCTGGGGGTCATGGCGGCCTGCAGGCTGAAAATCTCGGCCAGTTTGAGCTGCTCGCTCAGCGTGGAGGCGGGAAACCCCGCGAACGGAGACAGAGTCGGCATCATCACTCTATCACAGAGAGAGAGAGAGAGAGAGAGAGAGGGAGAGGGAGAGGGAGAGTTATGAAACAATTCAGTTTCATTACACTCTGAAGCTGCAGAGAAACACACACACACACACACACAGCAGAATTTCATCACTAGCAGTGTTTCTCTTTCAGTGTGTGTGTTTATATACACACGTCTCTTTCTCTTTCTCTCTGTGTATATGTATATATCTATCTGTGTATCTCTCTCTCTCTCTCTCTCCTTTTCTCTTTCTCTCTCTCTCTCTCTCTGTATGTGTATATATCTGTGTATCTCTCTCTCTCTCTCCTTTTCTCTTTCTCTCTCTCTCTCCTTTTCTCTTTCTCTCTCTCTCTCCTTTTCTCTCTCTCTCTCTCTCTGTATGTGTATATATCTGTGTATCTCTCTCTCTCTCTCTCTCTATTCTAACACACACTGCAGTCAGCCTCATGCTGGGCGACATTAATGACCCAGCTATAACACACACACACACACACACACACACACACACACACACACACACACACACACACACACACACTTCTACAACACTGTTAATTCCATGTGTAAGCTGTAAACTGATCACACAGCGCACATGAGCTCCTCACCTGTCCACTGCGCACCTGTCTGTCACTTTCATTTATAACATTAACATTCACCTTAAACTATTAGCGCAGTGTTAACTGTCCTCTCACGCTACACCAACACTGTACGCACTGCAAAACACAAGCTAAATATTTACATATATGTATATAAGTGTGTGTGTTGATTTGCATAAACATTATGACATCGCAATCCTGACATTAAACGCTTTAGAATATAACTCGTAATGAAAAGCACAGAAATCTTGTTAAATATATTTTAGATATTGTCACAGATACACGCTGATAAGGAACTCGTCCTGTTTTTGTAGAATTGATCAAAACTTTTGTAGTAATTATTGTTTATTGTTTACATGTTTACCATGCAGCACTGTAAACAAGTGTCAGTGCAGCCCAGTAAACATGTAAACATCACATGCATGTTAAATAAATGCGGAAAAAAACGCACAAATGCACTCATTCTGATTTAAACTGAATATAAAAATGAAAACATAATTCTACACAACTTGTGTGTGTGTTTCTATTCGCTTTAAACATTAAACAGCACTTATGACGTTTTAAATCGTATTAAAGAATCATTCCTGAGTGTTTAAAAGTGTATTAGAGGTGAGACTCACCTTGTTTTGGAGTTAATAATCCGGGTTTAATAATCATATAATCAGAGCTGCTCGATAACTTCCTGCTCCTGTGAGAAACCTCGAGTCTCGTTGCATCAGCGCGCTTAAATACTACCTCGCGGAATGCGGGCGTGTCTTGCCCCGTGACGTAAAAAATAAACTCCGCCTTGACTCCGCCCCTTAGCAACCAAACACACTCTCTCACACACACACACACACAGGCAGGAGCCGTGGATTAAATTAAAACGCGATGTCCCGCCCCCTAGCAACCAAGCACTCGAGAGGGGGGGAAGGAGCCCTCAAAGTTCCGCCCCTTAGCAACCAAACAGAGACACAGCAGCAACATTCCGCGCGCGCTCAGTTTCTGTTTTGAGAGGAAAGCCCTTGAGCTGTCGCGCGAGTGCGCGCGCGCTGCCCACGCGGGTTTCCCGCCTCACACACGAGAATGTCAACAAACAGCTCTGACGAAAGGAATGTTTTCTCGAGGAATCTTTGACTTTATCTGTGTTTTTTTGTTTTGTTTTTTGTTTTTACAGTAATTTAAAAACCCAAACAGAAGATTCTGATTAATAAATAAAGTGCGTGTGTGTGTTTTTTTCTCCACACAGCTCCACTTGGTCAAAACAGCACAGCAGTAGGCTACTTCTGGAAGACCGTTAGACAAAAATACCCGGATGTCTCACACATCCTGTCAGAATGGAACTGTGCTAACTCGAGATGCTAATTTCTTTCTCTCTCTCTTCATTTCTTTCTTTTTCCCCTCAGATGTGTGTTTACTAGGGTTAGGGTTAGAGTTAGGGGTTAGGGTTAGGGTTAGGTATAGATAGATATATGATGTAAGATGTAAGAAACCACAAATAGTAGAGGAAAAGTACCCAAATGTCTCACACAAAGTTTCAGACTGAGGGGACATAAAGGGAAAGTAAAACATCAACAAGAGGTTGTAGATAATTTCTTCACAAAAATCCATTTTGACAGGTTAAAAGGTCACTATTTTAAGATTTCTATGTCCAAAAACCACAATATTAATTAAAAACACTGAGGTAACATTAACAGCATCTCTCTGATTTCCTAAAATAATATGCTACTTCTGTAAGATTAGCATATCCAAAACTATTAGCCAAAATGACCCAGATGTCTTATCAAATAATAACTGAAGTGTGCTAACAACTAAAACATTTCTTTTCCAATAAAAATTACACAACTCTTTTTTTTTTTTTTTCCAAAATAGGTCAGCACTGGAAAGATTTTTATGTTGAAAACCACAGCATTAATCCAAAAGTACCTGGATAAACACTGAAGTAAAGTTAGCAGCGTATCTCACTCTAAAATAAATGGAAATAAATCAAAACTATGACAAATTAATTGTTAAAACATTTCACATTATACTATGTATGGATTGAAAGATTAAAACTATATTAACTTTGGATGCTAATGTCTTGTGTTTATGTCACTGTTTAAAACATTGTGGCTAAAAATGTAATTCTTAAACTCTATATTGTATAATTATTACATCTCCAATTGAAAGATTTCTATCCTCAAATTATTCTTTAAACGTCCCTGGATAAACACTGTGGTAATGTTAACAGTGTCTCTCACTTCAAAACCAAAGCTGCTGTTCAAGTAAAACGTAAGTAAACCATCACTACGAAAACTGGATTGTTAAAATATTTTTTAGAATATTTCTTTTTTTTCCACAGTACTCTAGTTTAGCAAAGTAGTAGATTAGCATCTCCAAAACCATTCACTGTTAGCCAAAAAGTACCCAGATGTCTTACACAGCCAGTCAAAGCCGAAATGTGCTAACAAATAAAAACTTTTTTTTTTCAATAAAAATTAACACAACTCTGTTTTTTTTTTTTTACCAAAATAGGTCAACACTGGAAATATTTGTATGTCTAAACCCACAGTATTAATAAAAAAGTCCCTGAAGCTGGGGTTAAAGTACAAGGAAAGTAAATCATCACTATGACAAAAATGGATTGTTAAGATATTTTACTTTACATTACAGTGACATAAAATTAAAAGCATTTGTAAATAAATCTTTTGTAGTTAAGCTAGTGCTGAAAGATTAGCAGATTAGCAGAAAGATTGTCCAAAACTAGTAAACAGTAACATTAGCAATAAAAATACCCAGATGTCTTTCTCATCTAATCTAAACTACACAAGATGCTAATTTCTTGTCTTTACCTCACCATTTACAATAACATGCTAATGGATTAAACCTTTTGAGCCTGCACACACACACACACACACACACACACACACACACACACACACACACACACACAACATTCAGACAAGTTCCTCTTCATTTGTCTTGAAAATAACTTTAGCAGACATTAATCATGCACAGACACACACACACACACACACACACACACACACACACACACACACACACACACACACACACACACACACACACACCTTTGAGTCATTGAGATTAATGTAATTTCTGGAATTTTCCGCTCAGGTCTTGTAATAGAGCTGTATCTAAAAAAAATATTGCTGATTAAACAGGAATTTCTATGAATAATAACTTTGCCACACACATATACACACGTATACACACACACGTATACACACGTATACACACACACACACACACACACACACACACACACACACACCAAAAAACTTTGTGTTAATGAAATGTAACATACATGCTGCATTGCTAATATAAGAAACTATAGCACAGTATATTATATAATATTATTAAATAGCATTAAACTCTTGAGAAGTGTAAGGCCCTTACATGGTCACTGGTTGAACCTCTAAAAGAACCGTAAAAGGTTCTTTGCAGAACCGTACAACAATGTTGGAAGCTAAGAACCCTTAATTTTCCAATAATCCATTAAAGAACTCTTGACAAACCTCTTTTCCCCCAAAAAGTGTGTGTATTAACTGGGTAAATTAATTACAAATTAAATACAAATCTATTGCTCATTATCTCATTCTTGGATCCTAGAACCTATTTAGCTATCTTGGTACTTGGTTCACTCTTAGAAAAATGGTTCTCCAATGGTTCTTTGGATCATTAAAAGTTCCTAGCTTCCAGAAAGGTTCTACTTGGACTCTTAAGAGCTAAATAAAAGTTTTAGGAGTGCAACAAATCACGTGTGATTAATATACTGATGTTGTGTTTTCAGAGTTCTACATCTCATATCTCTAAATACGTTCTCGTCCGTTAAGGGTTCCCACAGATGGACCACCGAAGAACCTTTAAGGGTTGTACATTTCCCCAGAGTGTCGATGAGTGACGGCAGTGACAGCCGGATGAATAACGTTTCCTCTGCAGTATTATTAGAGATCTTCTTTCCGAACATCACGGCAGAACATGTTGGAACATAAAGATTCATTTTTGATCTCAGACACTGATGATAAGTGATGAGTGTGTGTGAATGTGTGTTGAGTATATGTTGAGTGTTATTCCGTTCCTTCATATGTCTGCTAGTTAAAAATAAATAATAGTATGTTATAATAATACAGGCGGTTACATGTCTGAGGGTGTTTTCACGTATAATTATCACGTAATTCAGTCATTATGTGTGTAATTGACTTAAGAGTCATTACATTTTTTTTTTGCTTAGATCTGTGTAACATAACACACACCTGGCAGGTATAAAGAATTGTATTAGTAGCATATAGTAATGGAATTATAATAAACAAAAATAATAAACTCCAATTTAAATAAATAAAATGATCTGCATTTTCTCTCCTCACTGTGTAAATCCCTCTTGCTATGTTCACTACATGTGTAGTAAGATGACACAAGGACGGGATTTTTAACTAACACTATTACACAACTACATACAAAAACTCACGTGTGTGTGTGTATGTGTGTGTGTGTGTGTGTGTGTGGTCATGTGGTTTATATAATTTATATAATCTCACATAAATTCCAATCCCGACCATGCAATCCACGGCTGTGAGTCCAAGAAAACAAATTTGGCTGTGGAGTCTGAATGGGAGGGGCCTATTTTCTATCCCTTGTCAATCAGAGCAACACTAGCCAATCGTGGGTGTCTGTGAGGTCATGTATGTGGAAGAGGGTAGATAGCACTTTCCTCAGCATGAGCAACGGTTTGAAAAGATGTAGTTGGTTGGCTTCACGTGTTGAGGAGGAAGCACGTGTCAGCCTTTGCTCTCCCCGGATTGGTAGCTGTCGTATGATGGGAGAGAGCTGATTGGCTGAGATTAAATTAATGGGGGGCAGTAGTGGCCTAATGGTCTGATAGTCGGACTT
>JAKKZN010019260.1:0-23233 GCA_033441825.1 Pangasius elongatus | reverse complement strand
TATATATATATATATATATATATATATATGTGTGTGTGTGTGTGTGTGTGTGTGTGTGTGTGTGTGTGTGTGTGTGAATTTTAATTTATAAGATTAATAAGAAGAAAACAGAACCTTTTCCAGAGGGTTGCGAATGGAAGTGTGTGTTTTATGGCCAATCTGAAGTCATTGGTCAGAGGTGAACACAGATAAAAGTGAGTGCCAGATGTCTTCTGGGTTGTAGAGGTCAATGTGAACAGACGGTTAGATCTCAGAACTTGCCCATGCTAAACAAGCAGAATCTTACCCCCGATCAGTTTCACCCATCGATTGCCTTCACTTCAGCACATATACAGTTACACACACATGCACTCATATATGCACATGTGTATAGTGAAATAAAATCAGGCCTGCTGGGAAGTATCCACGCCTGGTCCCCTGTGTCAGGAACTGAGCAATAAAACATCCTAAACATCTCTATTGTGGAGACTCCTGTTACATTAGGATCTGTGTGTGTGTGTGTGTGTCTGTCTGTCTGTCTGTCTGTCTGTCTGTGTGTGGGTGTGGAGAAAGCTGTCTCATGTGCAACTAGGTGCTGTGTTGTTGCTACAGTGCAGTTCTATAAAAAGGAAGGGACACTTTTGACAAATGTTGTGAAACATGTGAACAGCCCTGTCCATAAAACAATCAAGGTCTGGCATAAACCTGGCTTGGGACAAAGGGTCTGGCTCTTGCTCTCTGGCAATGCTGTCAGGCCACTGTTGTCTCCACTAGCTAGCAGATTCAACACAAAATCTTCATTCTAATGATCTGATTGTTGCTGATCTATATCGATCAAAAAATAATAATAAATAGATCTACCTGTTACCTTTCACATTTCAAAGATTTCTTATGCACAGCAGAAATGACATATACAGTAATTCAATTCAATTTTAATTGTATAGTGCTTTTAAAATATGGACATTGTCATATAGCAGTTTTACAGAAATATATAAATTTATCCCTAATAAGCAAGCCAGGGGTGGCAAGGAATATTTCTTTGAGAAGGCATGAGGAAGAAGCCTTGAGAGGAACCAGACTCAAAGGGAACCCATTCTCCTCTGGGTGATACCAGATAGTGTGATTATAAATAATTTATCTTCTATAACTGTATACTATATAGTAAAAAAGTGCTAATTGTGTAAACCTATGAGCTTATGAGTATGAGCATCAGAGTCATTTCTGAATTCATTATAGTTTCAACATAAAGTCTATTGTATTGAACTGAAGTTATTAACTGTTGAATGATAGAGACTTGAGTGCAAACTGTTCTTAGCATTAGCAGTCCTAAGGCTATCCAAGGAAGAATATCCACAGCCATCTTTATGCTTTCTATGTGGTACCATCCACAGTAATCTCATTTAGGCTGTTCGTGTGGGGTCATCCTTTGTAGCAGTGAGTGATTTTCAGGTGACGAAAACTCAGGAAGAGTCAGGATCACTGGTAACTCTGGAGTAGCTCCACAGAGAGAGAGAGAGAGAGAGAGAGAGAGAGAGAGAGGGGGAGAGACAGAAAGAGGGAAGAAACATCCAAACATCCCAGTTTACCAAAATATTCTTACCCATAAAATATTCAAAATATTCAAAATATATATTACCCATAAACCCTCCATCTGCCTGTAGCTAAGAAAAAAACTATTAAAAGCTTGACTAGCCAAATATGTTTTCAGCCAAGACTTAAACACTGAGACTGTGTCTGAGCCCCAAACACTAAGTGGAAGGCTGTTCCATAACTGTGGGGCTTTGTAAGAGAAACCTCTGACCCCTGCTGTAGCACGCACTATTCGAGGTACCAACAAAGAGCCTACACCTTTTGACTGAAGTAGCTGTGGTGGGTCATAAAAGACCAGAATTTCACTCGGGTACTAAGGCCAGTGTTTTACAGGTCAATAGTAGTATTTTATAATCAATGTGAAAGTTTAATGTTAGGCTAGTAAGGACTCTGGCTGCTACATTCTGGACTAACTGGAGCTTGTTTATGCTCCTACTGGAACATCCAGACAGTAAGGCATTACAATAATCCAACATACAGGTAGCGAAAGCATGAACTAGCTTTTCTGCATCATGTAGTGCCATTAAATTATTTATATTAGCAACATTTCTGAGATAAAAGAAGGCTATCCTAGTTATATAAAACTCAAATTAGAGACTGGAGTCCATAATCACACCAAGGTCTTTTACTGAATGTCTTTTTAGTCTAACAAGGAGAATAATTTTATCATTAGTGCCAAAAGCTGCACTACGGACAAGCAACACAGGCAAGGGGTAAGTCATTTACCACTTTAACCAGCGCTGTCTCTGTGCTATGATGAGGCCTAAATCCTGACTGATACATTTCTTGAATGTTATTCGTATGTAAGTATGAGCATAGCTGCTGTGCTACAACCTTTTCTAGGACCTTGGAGATAAAGGGGAGGTTTGATATTGGCCTACAGCTGACAGGGGTTGAGGCTAGGTTTATTAATCAGGGGTTGATAACTGCTAGTTTAAAGGATTTAGGTACAGCCAGTGCTAAGGGAAGAATTTATTGTTTTTAGAAGAGGTTTGATTGCTTCTGGTAGTATCTGTTTAAATAAGCATGTAGGTAAGGGATCTAATACAGAGGTTGATGCTTTTGATGAAGAAATTGATGAAATTATTTCAGTCCCTCAAAAGGGAGTAAAATATTCTAATTGCTGATCCGATATGATTATATTGTCATCTACATGGTTAGTTATCAAATTGACTGGCTTTAAATTAATAGTCTGAATTTTTTGCCTGATATATATGATACAAGCACCCCAGCCTCATGTCTAAAATGTATCATAAGTATTTGGACTTCATTAGTGGCTGTGCTATTATTTCTTAGCCATCTGTGTGACAGTGAATCTTTAGCTCATGTACATGATAGCTTGCCTTAGGGCAAGAGAACTTGGTCTTTTTCTTGTGGCTATTTTTTTGGCATGACTTATTTCTATACAATATTCCCAATATTTGGTCGGAAACCCTGAAATTCTGAAAAACCCTGAAAAAAAACATATATAACAGCATAAATATATATTTAAAAAAGATTATTATAGATGCTTTCTCTGGTCCCAACCCACCCTCCAATACATTTTTACTGTTAAAATTATGGACGATCTGTAACAAAAAGAGTATATTATCCTCATTCATTCATTCATTCATTCATTCATTCATTCGCTTTACCCTGGTCAGAGTCACGGTGTGTATACTATCCTTCTGTCAAGAAATGGATGAATAGGTGACATTTTGTTTTTTTGTACTGTAATATAGCTGCTATCATGAGCTGTTGCATTGAAAAAGATGAGTGCTGTGGGGAGGAATTGATATTAAGAAGCTGCACTTCAGTTTTATAGAGATGATCAACTTAGTCTGAACGTATTAAGCAGCAGTGACTTTAAAAAAAAAGTGTATTGTACTTGTAAGATCAGTTTTGGTGGGGAATTACTATTCATTCATTCATTCATCCATTAATTTTCTGTAACTGCTTGATCCTGGTCGGGGCCATGGTGGATCCGCAGGCTATCCTGGTAACACTGGGTGCAAGGTGGAAGAGTTCACCCCAGATAGGATGCTAGATGCCAGTCCATTGCAGGGCTCCTTGCACACACACATTCACACCTAGGGGTAAGCTAGCATAGCCAATTCACCTATTTGCATGTTTTTGGGCAGTGGGAGGAAGCCCATGTGAACATGGGGAATACATGTGAAACTCCATACAGACAGAAACCTGAGCTCAGGATCAACTTACCCACTTACACTGCCACTTTAATTCCACTCAAGTCTGCTGCTTATATCTATAACTGTGAACCCCACATACACTGTGTATGTTTACACCACATCACACTCGGAGACTGTATAATTATTATTATTAAATAGATTTATTCTTATTTTATTTCATTTATACTTGTTAATTACTTTTAGTATACGTTCTAACTCTCTGTGCTGCTGTAATATGTGAATTTCCCTCTGGGATGAATAAAGTGATTCTATCTATCTATCTATCTATCTATCTATCTATCTATCTATCTATCTATCTATCTATCTATCTAAATGTAAAATGTAAACCCATGACCTTGGAGCTGTGAGGTGCCAATGCTACTCGCTGTGGCTCTGTCAGGATTTCCCCCTCTCAGCACGTTTCACGACTCAGAGAGGGAGAGAATAGCTCTGCTCCATGCATTTATATTTAGATCCTGTCATATTTTGTTTAATCAGCCATGTGCATTTTGTTTTAGCTCGTGTCTTGTATCCACCCCATCTTGTCATAGGTTTATTTTCCTAATGTGTCATGATTGTTCTCACCTGTTTTCCATTCCTGAATAATTTCAGTTTCAGTGTCTTGCTAGTCCCCAGGGTGCTACTGAAAACTGCAGATACTCCATTATTTTCCTTTACAACAGAGATGAACAGAGTCTCAGAATTGGATAACCTCATACACCCAGCACTTTCTGACTATCATACACTCGCTACTAACAGTCTAATCAGGCATCTTTGTCCTAGATTATGAGCTCAATCAGTGGATGGCTAAAGCCAAAGACACCACTGCACATGTTTTATCATTCCATGTATTTTTCCACATTCCATATTCCATATCCTTAATCTATGCCCTGAGTTGTGTCTAATTCGCACTCCAAGCGCGACACTAATGTAAGGAATCAGCTACCGGTGTTGCTGGTGTGGCCAAGACCTCCTGAGATACTCCCTTTGACACTTATTCCCATAGATTCTTCTGACAAAATCTCCAGATAATTTGAATCATTTCTGGTCATTTTTTTTTTTAAATATTAATACCACTAAAACATAGTCAATAATATCAACAGCCCAGTTTGGTCACTGTCAGCTTGTGAGAGGGAGTATGAGTATTTCCGTTTTAATTTACCATTAAGTCACGCTCTGATGTGGAGAATGTTAGAAAAAGCAATAAATATCCACTCAGGATGATAAAAAGAGACTTGTGCTCTGCTTGATTGTTCTCCTATGTGTGAGTTTATACACTGTTCCTGGCAGGGAGAGGAGGAGAAGTGACTGGAGTGAAAAGATCTCCTACTCGTTCCTGTTCCATTAATCCTGGTGGAAGAGGCACGTGTATACTTTTCAGTGCCGTATGCGGTGTATTTGTACTCTGTAGGGATAATACGAATCATTAATCATTGTCTCTCTGTGCCAAAAAGCCCTGCATTTGAAATGTCACTGTGATTTGCTGTCCATAGCACCTGCTACTGTTTTCCAGGCCCAGTAATCATGTGAGATGTTGGAATGGGAGCCTAAATGCCTGGGACACCCCTTTAGTACCCTCCCGTCCACCCCCTTGTCTTTCTAGTGTTTCACACACTTGGATCCATGCCATCTAGTTGGGATATTTTTAATCTTCCTTTTCCTTGTAGCTCAGCGCTCAGGAATCCTTCCCCCACAGTACAGCACCGACTCGGTCTGCTTACCATTACTTTTATTTGAAATTCTGATCTATATTTGCTTATCAGAAGCACATGTTGAGGCGGGTGGCTGCCTACATAGACACACACACACACACACACACACACACACACACACACACACACACACACACAGACCCACAGATGGAACCTAAAACTATGGGTTCACTGTAAAATCCCTCCAAGGTGCATATGTGTGTTCATTACAGGAGCACAGGAAATACCTGTCAGTACACAGGAAGCTTGCTGCCATTATTTTGGCTGTTTGATGTGTCTGACCGTGCATGCACTGTCACATGGAGGCGCATGCACACCAAACTGAAGTGTTTTCTAACCCTTAGGTAGAGTTCAGATCCAGGTCAGGATTAGATCTGAAGGCCGAACTCACAATAATTTCTCTGTGATGCTGATGTGGGCTTTCACATCTGCAGAAAAAGGGGAGTGCTGATATATGGGGCATGTGGCGGCAGCAGTCTCGAGAAAGATCTCACACTCACAATGGACAACAGTTGTGTTGTTCTTTAACTGGGAAGTGCTTTTTGCCCTAATCACTCCCAGGAGAAACAAGGTTTGTGAGGAGTTGGAAATACTCTGGAGGTAACGCGTAATTTCTACACCAAACATTCTCTGTGGGAAATGTGAGGTTAAAGGAATACATCTCTCTCTCTCTCTCTCTCTCTCTCTCTCTCTCTCTCTCTCTCTGAAATTAGAATTTAAGCTGCATAAATAAGGTTAAGATGCTTCTTTCCTTTGAGACCTGCTTTATATGAGCTTGGGAAATGTTCTTGCGATCAAAAGATTGAAAAATAGTCAAGGCTGTAGATTTCCTAGAAATGTGTTCCTGTTTAAGGCACACCGGTCAGTGCTCCCCCACACTCCTCTGTGTTTTTAGGATCCACCTGAGGGGAGACCCTTGCGTTTTTGTGGTTATGCTAAATTCCAATGCAGCCATGCCAGTTTGGGGTGGTCTCTCTCTCTCTCTCTCTCTCTCTCTCTCTCTCTCTCTCTCTCTCTGTGTATGTGCGTGTTTCATAGGCCCCTTGTTGAAGCTTAGGCCATCCTTTCTGACAGAATGTGCCCTATTCACTCTCTCGAGCACGGTCCTGATTGATTTCTTCCTTTCAATGCCTTCTTTAAAGACTCAGGACACAGTTGTGTTCGTGTAACCTGTCACAAAAAAGTGGTTGAACGATCTGGAAACACACAAAAAATCTTTAATTTCCTACATTTCTAGAGCAATCATGCAACTTGTTCTGTTTTTAAGTTAATCCTAACCACAAAAGTCAACCTTTAATGGAAAAGAAGTCTGTGTTAAATTTCCCACTTCTACTTTCTTCACTTATGGAAAACAGGTTCTTCAAGAGGTTCTAAAGGGTTTTTAGCTTCTCATAAATGTTGTAGTTTGAAACCTTTTCACATTTTGTTCTACACAGAACCTTTAAGGGTTCCACCAGAGGGAACTCTTAAGAACTTTTTTTTATAAGTCTGTACCGACGTTCCATCACATAAGCACAAATTTCTAAAGATAAATTGTGTGATTGCTATTTCCTCAAATCATGTCTGTATTATTGCCTTCAGAAACTTTAAAGTTGGGGAACTTGTTTAAGTGTCACTGCCTAATAATTACCATTTGCATACTTTAGTTCTAAAAATCTCATGCTCACTTCTGAACTGTCTTCTCCAACAAGTCCAATATTTTAAAATATTGTGCACAGGTTAATAACTTAGTAACTAGTAATTACTAACTAAGTAATGAATATCATGACAGTTGACATTTCACCCATTGATCAAGTGGTGCATGAATGAAATACATGAGAAACTGTACTTTATAAAGTATCAAATATTTAATCACCATCTACTTTAATAGGAACATCTGTACACATGCTCATTTATGCAGCAATCCAATCAGCCAATCATGTGGCAGCAGCACAATGCATAAAATCATGTAGATACAGGACAAGAGCTTCAGTTAATGTTCATCAGAATGAAGAAAAAGTGTGATCTTTAACTGTGGCATGGTTGTTGGCACCAGATGGGGTGGTTAGAGTGTTTCATAAACTGCTGATCTCCTGGAATTTTCACACACAACAGTCTCTCAAACAGAGTTTACACAGAATGGTGTGAAAAACAAAAAACATCCTGTGTGCAGAGGGTCTGCAGGCTGAAACATCTTGTTGATGAGAGAGATCAGAGGAGAATGACCAGACTGGTTTGAGCTGACAGGAAGTCTATAGTAACTCACATAAACACTCTTTACAACCATGGTGAGCAGAAAAGCATCTCAGCCTGCACAAAACATCGAACCTTGAGGTGGATGAGCTACAACAGCAGAAGACCACATCAGCTTCCACTCCTGTCAGACAAGAGCAGGAATCTGAGGCCATCATGGGCACGGACTCTCAGAAGACTGAAGACTGGCAAAAGACCAGGTGATTTTTTTCCCCAAATCTTCACCTGTCCAGTTTGGGTGAGTCTGTGCCCATGATCATCAGGACTGAAACTCATGATCACCACTCACTTTTCTGTTGTGTCACTCGGGAGCCTTAATTACATTTTTATCAGATATGAAGATTCAACATTTAAAAAAAAAGATTCCGGTCACCTGTAGGTTAAGATGCTTCCTGCCTTATCTTCTATTTTCTGCACCAAGCCCCTGATCTGATATGATCATCTGTGTCTAATTTGTCTCGGTATTGCCTCAGTATCAGTGTATTTAGCCTTTTTCGTTTGACTTTTGTTTTGACATAGTTTGTGAATGTGAAAGCCACGGTTCTCACCGTGTTATATTGTTCCAAGTATACTTGTTCCTTGCATACATGTTCCTAGTGTCTAATTCCAAATATCTTATTCTTGACCTTGTTTACCACATCTATATTCTGACACTTAGGTTCACCGCAGCGATCTGTGCCCTGACAGCTAGTTTGTAGTCACCTTGTCTGCCTTTTGATAGCCACATTTTCTGTAGTGTTTATTTTAGCATATAGACAAAAGTACAATAAAAATTCTTGCTTATAATTTTCATAATGTAGCCCATTATTTGAAACATGACAGAGAGTTACAATTTCCCAATTAGCCATCAGGTAAAATTGATTAAACCCATGGTTCAGAGATATGGCTGTATTCCAGAGCAGTGCGGTCAGCTGATGGTGTTATAACGGTTCCTTTACAATTACTTGTCACGTTTAAGCCTTTTCTGAAAACAAGTCGCTGAGACTCAGAACATAACGCCAAGGAGCAGGGCTTTGATTGGCCGACAGCTCCCAGCGCTAATTAGGATCGATTTAACAAATCCCCCCTAGTCCTCCCCCTGCTTTACATATGTGATCTTTATTCAGATTGGCCCTCTCATATGCAGATGAGTAGCCGCATTGTCGTGTGGAAGAGGAGGCACGTTACGCGTGTGTGTGTGTGTGTGTGGGGTGTGTGTGTGTGTGCATGCTGAAGCAGATGAAGCCTCGCCTGTGACTGCACAAAGACAAAACGCATTAACTGAGGGGAGGAGAAAACTGCCAATTAAAATCTACAGCTTCCCGCGTGCAAGCTGATTGGCCAATTGAGACCTAGAACAGCATGAAGGCTGCAGATCTCAGCTTTAGCTCCTCGCTCTGCCTTTGCCTCTAGCTAGGTATTCTTTTTTTGTTTGCTTTAGAGATTAGAAATGTATGAGACTGCTTCACCCCTCCCTCGCTCACTAGTTCCCTCACTCTTTCTCTCTTTTGTGCTTTCTGTACAACCCATACTCAGATCATGATCTATTCTGAGGAGGTGATGTCACCACGCCGGTGCAACCTGCAATAATCTCACTGTTGATGCAAAACTGTGCTGATGTTGCTAATAATGTAAGTGTTGTATTTTTATATGTATTAAATGTATTATTACATTAGTCTTTAGCGCAGTAAGGGTGAGTGTGAAGATACAGTAAGAATACACTCTGTGCACCTTCCTCTCTCTCTCTCTCTCTCTCTCTCTCTCTCTCTCTCTCTCCTTGTAGACAGCATGCACTTGTTCACCCCTACTATAAATAATATATCCACACACACACACACACACACACACCTACTCTAATGCATAATGCATAACATTGTCTCTCCTACTCATTTCTGCTGGATGTATGTGTGTGTTGGACATGTCTGATCAATACACATGCATACACACACTCAGAATAAAATTATTCTTGAATTATAACCATCTTGGTCAAGCTGAAGCAGGCCATGTGACATGTTTTATGTGATGAAAAGATAAGGGATAAGAGAAGGGGTTTTCATCCTTTAAAAGCTCCTTCCCCTATTCAATCCACGAATGTATATTTTGTCACCGTAGTGTGTGTATACGTGTATTTCCTCCCCTTTGGATCCATCTCAGTATGAATAAAGTGGCTGGAAGGGGAAAAAGTGCCTGCATACCTCTGGGAGAAAAAAAGGCACAAGAATGCAAAAACTCAACAATTAAAAAAAGGCTTCACTCTTCTGTAAAGGATTTTGCTTCAGCACATTGAGATCTGATGGCGTCTGACAATAAGTTCCCCCCTTTCCCCATCCATTGCATATACCCTGGGGGTTGGATCTTGGGGGCCTCTTGGCTTCTGGGAATTTTCAGTGTGTAGGCGGACCCACTGTGCCCACCTATAATGTTGAACTGTAGCCTCAGCCGAGCGCTGTGTGTGAGGTCGCGCCGGCCGGGGGCGACCCCGGGGCCCCCTAACAAACGCCACTGAGGCTCATTAAGCAGCAAGAGGGAGTGAAATGAGAAGTGACAATGGTAAACTGGAGCACAGCGAGAGAGCAGCATGTTTCAACCTCCGAATCGCCGATCCTGTACTTTCAGGTATACAAGAGTCATTTATAATTATCCCTGAGACACAGCTTTTTAGCGATGGGATTGTGAAATTATGTTTGGCTTTGCCACCTCATCGCCTCACATCGTCCATCTGCCACCCAGCCAGAGCCGTTACCCCATTCTGCACCCCGCCATTCTTCTACAGCCCCTTCTGACATGCTCGAGCTGCCCTCCCGCCAATCTGCCCACTCGTACTGCCCATTCAATTCCAAACCGCAACATTTCTACATGCACAAAGGCTTCAAACAAGGCCGTGTGACAAAGGACAGGGTTTCTGATTTTTCCTCTTTTTCATCGCAGCATCCTTCTTTCATCAGCATGTTACTGCTTTAATTGGTTGCGAGTGGAAATTCACGCACCTGGATGAGGTGCTGGAATGGGAAGTGCACCATGACGGAATGCTATGGGAATATTTTTTTCAAGCTTTAGCTGCTATGTAAGTACAATGACCTCAACATGAACATGATGTGTCACATGACTAATGGCGCTCTCCTCTTTGATATCAGATACAACGGAAATTGTCTTTGTTTTTGAATTTCTGCTGGTATTTTGGTTACGCTCTAACATGCCAGTGCAGTCTTGTGAACTCAATGAACCTTTTTTTTGCTTCAAGGTCACATTCAGGACTGCAGTGTTTGGTGCGTGGTGCGTGTGAAGACGTTTCACACCACGATGTAGCAGTGAAGCAGAAAAACACAGACGTGTGCATGAGAGAGACGGATATAGAGAGTGAGAGATTCCTGTCTATGCATTACTTATTAATCACAGAGGGAGGGCTTGGATTAGCTGTGCTCAGACGGTTGGGCTGTCCTCCTTCTTGCATGTCCAAACGTATGTAATGTACATGTGAGCTTCCTTTTGTTCACTTGTGCATGCTCACACACGCACGCACGCACACACACACACACACACACACACACACTCCTTTGTTTTACCCGTTCTGCAATTATAATCCACACGCAGTCTTATCACTGTAGATATATCTATTATTCCAATCAAATTATCCTAATTTCACATTAATTAAACGAATGCATTAAACGTAATTGTGTGCAATGTTTAAGGAACACATTATTGCCTAATACATTATTTTAATAAAAATAATTCATTTAAAGATTTAAAATCCTGCTTAAGGCTACACATATGTCATCATGACAAGGGCAATTAAAATCTGCAAGAACAGCACTGTTGGCTGGTTTTAGGTTTTTTTAATGCAACGAAACATGATTTTATCAGGATCTTTTTTTTTTTTTTTTTTTTTTTTGGCGAAGCTGTCATGTTGCATTTTTTGAAAAGCGGACAAGTGTCTTTGTTCTGGAGATGCTCTCTGGGAAAGGCGCAGTGGTGAGGGTGGGACTCGCAACCTATTCATCATTTTCTGCAATAGGGAAAGGCTGCTAATGTAAACATGGAGGACTGAGGAATGTTCCATATAGACCACATCTCCATGTGTCCTTATAAAACCGTCTGCAGCCTCTCCTTTCTTTTCTTCCTCTCCTCTTCATGGCCCCCCTCCTCTCCGTGCAGGATGTATAGAAAGCGAGGGATGATCTCACTGAGAGGTTTCTGAAAAAATGGTCAGGATTTCATCATCTCTCCCTCGTTTTCGTTCTCTCCTCTCTTCAGTGTTCCTGTCTGCCTCATGGGGGCAGCATGGGTCTGCATTATAGCCTGAAGCCACGCTCAGTGTCTCCTGCCTCGCCAGCCGAAACAGCCAGACTGCCTCAGACAAAGAGCAGAGATAGTCAGAGAGGTAAAGGTGTGAGGGCAGGAAGCTCGAGGCTGAAGAGAATAGCACAGTGGAAGATGTTCTATGAGCGATTTAGCTCCAGTGAAGAACATCAATCCAGCTGCTTCGAACAACAGCTGGTGCTCAAATACTACTCAATAATGAGGGTCTGCCGTTTGTGTGTGTGTGTGTGTGTGTGTGTGTGTGTGTGTGTGTGTGTGTGTAGGCCTGCATGAGGGGAATGGGTTTTTCTGAATAATGCAGCTTTGTTTTAGGGCCTCACTAAAGGTTCAGTTCTGTAACCACGTCACTCGTTTTGCTGCACAGCGCGTCAGCTGCGTTCGCTCATCAGGTCAGCGTTTCAGCTGTCCAACAGTTTCTACTACTGTGTGTGTGTGCGTGTGTGTGTGTGTGTGTGTGTGCGTGTGTGCGTCTGTGCGTGTGTGTGTATGTAATTTTTTTTTATCTCTTTATGGGGACCAAATGTCCTCACAGTGATAGAAACAGTGGTACTTTGACCTTGTGAGGACATTTGTCTTGTTCTTGTTTGGGTTTTTTACCCAAAACTGCAGCTTTTATTCAGAAAAGCTAAAAGATAGCATTATTTATGCGAATAGCAATACCCCACACAGATAGAATTACAAATGTTTGTGTTAATAAAACTCTTTGAATCTGCGATCTGATCTGAGATTTTACATTAAAAAATGAAACAAACGTGTGTACAGTGGCAGTTTACATTAATCATACGAGTTTGTGAGTTCTACACGTACATGTTGTAATTCTCAGCTTCTCTAATCTTTACACCTGTTTTTGATTTTTTTTTTGTTGAACCCCTTAAATATGCCCTTTCTTGCTGTTTTAATCTATGCAACTTAAACTTGACTGATTTTTGTGGCCAGGTTTTCATGTTTTCTTCTCACATGCTTTCGTTGAGAAGTTCCCATGTCCTCGGGGAAGAGCTCGGCCTCGCCTCTGTCTGTGCACCTAAATCCAAAGTTTTAAATACTCCATCCTGCACTTACAGAACTCTTCCCATTTCAGAACCTTTGTTGTCTGATTTCTGCTTTTCTTCTGACAACATATCTATCCGTTTTAAATGATCTTAAGGAGTTAAAGATGAAACTGTTTTAGCCACAAAGAATGAACCAGATAACTAACACTACCATTTACGATGAACTCTCGCGTGCTAAGAACTGTTATCAAACGAATGACCTGTGAGTAATTCGGTCAACTTCTATCACTTTATTTTCACTTATGAGATGGCAATAAAGTGTTAACATATTAAGATTAATTTGACGTTGACATTTCCATTACAGTCTCATGAATCTGCACTAGAGTATACAAGGAATTTGTTTGTGTGTAGACGAACAGTAATATAATGGTAATATAACACACGTTTGCTGTGAACAGAAGTGGATTTTATAGCCAACATGAGAGCTCCTAGCTCAGCACTATGACTTTAACTTTATTAGAAGAAATTAAAAACAGAGAATGATCTTTTCACTATGCAACAAATTTCCTAACTTCTCTCTGATGCACCAGATCCTGATGTCCGCTCCATCCATCCAGTAAACGTTCCTTTTGATGATGCTGTGATCCCCACAACCCCCTGAAGTCATTAACAAATAAATCATTACCAGCCACTTAAGGGCGGGGAGGGGCCTCAGGACCTCCTCTCTCTCTGTGCTAGCTCACATTAAGGCACAGTAAAGCCCTGACGATAAGCACAGCTCTGCAGAGGTGAACGCTGTGCACAACTTTTCACCCAATAAGCTGGAATCAGATGCACTCTGTGTCTGATCTTCACAGCCTTTTCTGCATTTGCCTTGACGGTGATTGTTTCTTGCTTATAATCCTTGAGAGTTAATATTTAAGCGTGATCGTGATTAGACACATTGTGCAAATGAGGCAGAAAAAAAGGGCAGCAAAGGGCCATTAAGGTTTACAAGTGACTTTAAGGGGCAGACGTCATAAACACAGACATGCTGCGTCCGGGTCGCCAGAGTTAACCCTTATCCTCATGTGTGTTGGTGAAGTCATTAACCCCTGTACCACACACACACACACACACACACACACACACACACACACCTGTGTCTTTATTTATAACCTCAAAGAGTTGTCTTTATTTATTTATTTATTTATTTATTTTTAATGAAAAAGTTAGCTTTGAATGTTGACAGCTAACCGCTGTAGGTGTTTATAAGGAGTCGGCTGTGATGGTGCAGCGGTTGTGTTGATTAATTTTCTGTAACAGCAGCCCAAACAGTAGCTCAAGACAAATAGGACACTATTAAATCCTACTTACACAGGAATTTGAATGGCACACACAGAGTTTAAAAAGTGTAATTGCTGATATGGTGAAGTTTGCCATGAGATGTTTATATAACATTAGTAGAACGCGTCTCTAGTGTCTGTGCTTTCTAACAGTCAGAGGAAAAACTGTAACTTTTCTGATTTGGGGAGAAATCTTCAGGACAGAGGATTTGTGGTTTCTCAGTAGCATGAAAGGCTGCATCTTATCTTCAAGGAAGCTGGTGAGAGAGTGACTGCTTATAGCTCTATAAGGTAAGTGATCTGCTTGTTCTGCCAATGTACCACAACAGTAAATGTAAGTTGATAAAACATAGTTCTTTAATAAGTAAATAATTGTCAGTGTTGACAGATTGCTGTGTAAGAGGGACAAATCAGTGTGGGACACGGTGTTATAAGAAAAATAATCTACTTCAGGGGGGTAATATTTACCCTGCGTCACGTCAGACTATGCAGCACCACCCTGCTGCTGATTATTTTCCCATAATTCCGTGCCTTATTGTGTTTTATTCCTTGCATATATATGTATCAGATATTTGCACACCAAAATGTTTTATTTGTTTAACAGATATGTGATTTAGTATGCATCCTTTTAACAGTAAATAAGTAATACAGTTTACATTATAGGTCCATAAAAAAGGCAAGAACATGAAAGTCATTTGAAAAGAAATGAAAAACCTGTTCAGTCTGAAGTACAGGATAAAAGA
This sequence comes from Pangasius elongatus, assembly GCA_033441825.1. Taxonomy (NCBI): domain Eukaryota; kingdom Metazoa; phylum Chordata; class Actinopteri; order Siluriformes; family Pangasiidae; genus Pangasius; species Pangasius elongatus. The sequence continues at coordinate 8,199 of JAKKZN010019260.1, read as the reverse complement.
TCCACTCTGTTACACTCAATCATAGGCAAACTCAAAACATATACACAGCTAAATCACACCATTTGGCCTGCCAGATTCCTTACACGTCATTTTTACAGTATGTACTGTGTGCACGTAAACACGTGAGTCCGTGGTCAGGAGTGATTACAGAAGGATCGCCCTTTGACAGTGTTCAAGTTCTAATGAGTGCTAACAAGCCTCTCTACTGAGGACGAGTGAGGGATGATCATCCTCTTGGTCATGATGGAAGTGTGTGTGTGTGTGTGTGTGTGTGTGTGTGTGTGTATGTGTGTGCATGTGTGTGTGTGTCAGTGTGCATCAGTACTTTCATTTCATTCCATTGTTCTGCACATTTGTCTCGGGCCCTAATTTTTTGCCGTCTCTGCGTGTTCTGCTGATTAGCATAATGCTGCTCTGTTGTGTAGCTGTCACGGTTGCTGGAATGATTGCGCTTGCAGCTTGGCTGTGGTGAGATTTAGATTTAGCGTAAGCAGATATTAACATAACTGCATTCTTCATTTTTATCACTCAGACTCCTTCTATCATTATATAATCCTTTACTGCCAGCTCTTCACTGTGGGTAAGCGTCACTGTGTGTAATATAAAGGGATAAAACATGACAAAGCATACTGTTACTGTATATTTTTTATTCATTCCTCTTATACCGGAGCACTTTGGCAATGACTAGAGTTTTCTGTGTTAGTTTAAGAATGACACATCATACTTTTTGAGTTTATATTTAATGTTACTCAATTTTAATGAAACAAACCGGTTCCTGTTATCACTTTTGTGATAATGTTCCTTCGCCAGCCTTTCTTTAGTTTAATAACGCAGCTTATCGTGTTAACGAGAAACGGGAACGCGTCCTGAACGCTCTCTCGTAGAGAACAACTCACTGATCACTGCAAAGAACTGAAACTGGATTCTCATTTCATAAACGTTAAATAAATGTCTTAGTCGTATTAACAATTATACATTTTTTCACATGTTTTAAATACATTTATTATTATTATTATTATTATTATTATTATTATTATGCATCACGTCCCCGTACATGTCCTTGTGAGTTTGCTATCACTGTAGCTCTATACTAAAATACTAAAATATAGTAACACATTAGAAGGAGCAAATGAATATAAACGTGTGATTTGATTTACAGACAGAACGAATGTGTGAGTTGCTGTTACAGAAAATGAATCAACACCTTCTGACCAATCAGAGTCAAGAATTCAACAGTGCTGTGGTATAATAAAACATTTGAAAATAGTGAAAATATGTTGAATATAATCAAATGTATCTAACATTTTCTATTATAGTTTACAACAAGCAAAAAAGACATTTCTTTACTGATTTAAAGCTTCGAATGATTTTATTCTGTTGCCAGAAAGACATGAGTTTTTGACGGAGAACCCCTGAACCCCCGAACCCCCCGAACCCCCGAACCCCCGAACCCACCCCTGTGCCTGTTCATCACCCACTTTTGGTCTCATCAGTGACCACTAACAGGGAATGATCTGTAACACCTTGGTGTATTGAACATCTGATTAAATGGAAGTTGTCGGATGAACGATATAATAGATTTTATATATTTGCAGTTTGCCTTCCGGTGCAAGCGCTAGGAGAAACACAGAGACACATGAACAGGGTTCTCATACTGTAACCATATGTGTGTGTGTGTGTGTGTGTGTGTGTGTGTGTGTGTGTGTGTGTGTGTGTGTGTGTTTGTCTCCTCTCTTTCCTCCTCGGATCAGAAGATCAGCCTCGTTCTGTGTGTGCTTCATCACAGCAAGCGCGTGGAGAAAGCATCAGTGCTACATGTTGTGGTTGTGTTGAGTTTATGCTGTCAGTACTGTATATTTAAAACCTAAGAGCTGTGGATTTGTAATCTGCAAGACTCCTCAAAGATGTGGATTTTTTGGATGGGGGTTAATCCAGATTCTTTAAACAAACAGAATGAAAGCACACACTCAAACAAGCACGGGTATTACGTATGCATTTATGTATGTATGTCTTTGTGTGTGTGTGTGTGTGTGTGTGTGTGTGTGTGTGTGTGTGTGTGTGTGTGTGTGTGTGGCGCACGACGTTTGGTCCGATGATACTGGAAGTGCAGAAGTCACAGGAGATCAGTTGCATTGTGGGAGTTCTATAAGTAACCCTTTGCTTTATCTAGCAGCTGTTCCTTATAGATCTGGCCCAGCTCCTGAAACACACCCCGCCTTCTCATCTCTCCCCAGGCCACGAAACTGATCTGCCACCCTGGGCCCACTGCCATTAACACACACACACACACACACATACACCCACACACACACACACAGTGCACAACCCACATTGCATTCCACGAGACGAATGTTTAGCTTTAATCCCATAATAAGACTCTCAGCTGTCCAAGAAAAGAAAGAGGACTTTCCTCTGCCAGATTTCTTCTCCTTTTCCCCCCTTTTCTTCTTTCTTGAGTTTTTCCCTTCTTTGTTCCTTCTTTCTCTTTTCTACTTTGTTTTCGATTATATAGGAAGAGACCACTTTAGGCCATCCATTTGGCCACTGGATTCCTCACCCTTTTTTTTTCTATCTTTCTCTCTCCACAGCTACGACACAGCACAAGGTTGCCTTAGTGCCAGTTGTTTAAGAACACACACACACATACACACACACACACACACACACACACACTGCTGTGACTCATCAGTTCATCATTTCTCCTCCTCATATTCTGTTCATTTGCTAATCAAAATGTCTATTAGGGAAGTTTTTGTAAGATGGCAGACTGTGCCAAAGCTGGAGAGTGAGGATGTGCAGAACAGCAGGGAGGCTCCGTATGGACACACAGTCTGAGGTATGCTTCTTTGACTGGGCATCGTGTGTGTGTGTGTGTGTGTGTGTGTGTGTGTGTGTGTGTGTGTGTGTGTGTGTGTGTGTGTGAGTGTGTGTGTGTNGTGTGTGTGTGTGTGTGTGTGTGTGTGTGTGTGTGTGTGTGTGTGTGTGTGTGTGTGTGTGTGCGTGTGTGTATGTGGAGGGTGAGGGCTTGTAAAATCTTTCAGTATCTAAAGTGATTCCTTTTGGTCAGTAAGAATTTATTACATTTCAATTCCTAATTTTTTGGACATGCTGTAATAATTGGATACGTCATATGTTACATGATATGTAAGAAAGTAAAACGTGCTCTTATAAGAAAATAACTAACGACCAACCGGAAGTTGATTATTTTCCAATAACAGCTTTTTTTTTTATGTTTTGTTACTTGTGTACCACAGCGTTTGCCAACGATTAATTTATTAACGAACAATATGTCATACTTTTAATCCATTTTTAGTTGCACGTAATGTTGTGGAATGTCCACAGGACAAGTTAAAGAGCTCTAAACAGTCGTCCTCCCACCAGCCTCTCTTTTTGTCATCCGAGACTCCTTAATTAAATGTGACATAAACATCTCCTTACAGAATGCTTCACAATTTCAACAGTTTTACTTCATTAAATTACTGCATGCTGTTTTAAATCCAATCATTAATAAGCTTAGATTGTGTGGAGTGTCCACCATACAAGTTCCTTCTAACATGTTAGAACAAGTGCATTAATATAAACCTATCATACGTCATATGCTGGAAGTGCTGTGTGTGTGTGTGTGTGTTATATAAAATAAATCCACATCTTCTGACCTGATTCAAGGATTCAACACACTGAGGTAGAAGTGGCCAGTAAAGTACTGTATAATAATGAGAATGTTAATAAAAAAGAGGTGATGTGAGGTGATGTAATTGACCTGTATGTCTGTGTGTGTGTGTGTGTGTGTGTGTGTGTGTGTGTGTAGTTCATTAACACACAGACATGGGACAGAGCAGTTTAACAGGCAATATTATGACACCTGAATGTACGACTCAATCAGCGTGACGATCACACAACATTATTCACAACACAGCTGCTCCAGGGAAGATAAAACACACACACACACACACACACACACACGCACACACACACACACACACACACACACACATAGGATTTCCCAGGACATAATGAATACATTTGCTAATATACACAGTGGTACACACATGTAGGCGAGTGGATGTATATACAAGTTTGTGGTAAGAGCTCCTCGGGCTTCCTTTTCCTCCTGTTTAAGAGGAGTTTCTAGTGTTTCTGGGGTGCGTGTGTATGTATGTCTGCATGCATGTTTGTACTTGTATGTGTAGGAGTAGTTGGAGGAAGTACCAGTTTCAAAGAACATCAGATGGACGTGGTATAGCCACCATCCCTCCCCTGACACTAATGTAAATCTGATTGCACTAATCCATATGTTCATGCAGGAAAATTTAAACACTCTCTGAAGGAAGATCTGATTAAATCATAAATGCAATCACCATGAGCATGTTTACACATGCATGGCCTACTGCACTTTTTTTTTGGAGATAATGGCATTATTTCCCTCAGGAGCGAGAGGATTTGACACATTAGCAGTATGCTCATGGTTCACTCGAATTGAAAGCACAACTGATAAGATGAGCCTCATATGTGACGTAGGCAAGTTGCTAATTATTCACGTTTCAAAATCCAGAACTATTTTACATAATCTTAAAGATGTACTAATGTTTGCTCATCAAACTTGTTTCTGTCCAACCTAAAACAGCCTTGGAATCGGTCATCATTGCTCCATAGCTTTCGGATGAGATTAAACTTGCTGTGAGTTTGTCAAGACCATTTTCTTTCCCTCCAAAGCCAGAGCACTGATTCCTTTTAGAGCTAGAGACATGCTGGATTTAGAAACATGAATAATGGGCTTTATGGTTTCAAGCATGTCTTGATGATGTACGTCATTGTACACTGCACCTTCATGGTGGGTATAGCACATCCCATCATCTGTAGGCATTGATTAAGAAAAAAAAAAAAAAAAAAACTGAAACAGTGTACAGATGTTTTTATGAGCTTTCTAAAATTTCTGCAAAGCTCATATTGTATCAGGTGGCTAGAGCTGCAGTTTAGCAAATACAGCTGCAAAACCTCCTGTAGGCTCCGAATAACGATGAGTATAGAGATAAACAGTTTTTATTGTTAGATTTATTCTTTTTCTATTCAATTTATTACATGATCAACTAAATTCAAGAGAAAAGCATCAGTTGCTTATAGAAATTAATCGTCTTGTCTAAAATGTAAGTTTTCTTCCTCTTGACTTTTGCTAGAATGAGTAATGTGATTGAGATAAATGTAAGAGAGAAGTATATTAGTATTTTAGTTCAGGAAAGCTGTAGTTCTCAAAACCTTATGATAATGTAGAAAATGTCACAAAGCTTNTTACACATAATAATATTTACAAAGCAAAAACAGTTCTGGAAATGTGTAAAAATGCACACAGATGGACTTGTATGAAAAGCGATGAAGGATTAAGATTGGATTGGTGTGAGAAACCTTGCTGTGAGATTCTGTATGTGGTTCCTCACTGAGGACTAAATATGATCAGTATGCATGGTAAAAAGTTGTTTTGGCAGGGGGACTGGCTGGCTGTGTCTGGCTGGAGGCAGGATTGAGAGAGCTTTTTGTAAATGACTTAATTAGGAATCCCTAAGTCCACACACCTAATGAGAGCCCATAATGGCCCTGTGATTAACCACTTTCCCAACAGCTAGAGAGAGAGTGAGAGAGATAAAGGGATTTAAAGAGCAAATCTTTGTAGTTTCCAGATATTTAGGGTTAGTGCTCAACACTGGATTAGTTCAGAACTGATTAGTATCTGTTAAAATGCCATTAGTGTTGAATTTAACTTGTTCTTGCAACATATTGATTTTAAATAAAAGGTTATTGTCTAGAAATAAATAGTTGTCAGCGTCTAGCATTCATCTATAGTATAGTGAAGGCCATTTGCTTCTATGCCTCTAGCTTTCACTTGCACAGCTAGTTGGACCCTACATTCCCACACAAATGGCATGATGTATAGTTCTGACTTTTACAACATGGCAGCAAATTATACACACCCAGGGTGGCAAGTGGTCTGGCCTCCTGATCAATTATCGTCTCGTCTCAAAAGTAAGATAATCAAAAGGCTTCAATTCAAAATCAGGTCAACAAAATTAGCAGTATCTCCCATAGATACATTTCACTGACGAAGATATTGACAGCTAGATAGCTAGACCTATAAATAAACAAATGTAAATAATCAAAAATAGCGTTATACTTACATAAATATATTTATATAAACTATTTATTTATAATATTTACCAATTACAAAGGTAAAATAGCATGGTATCTCCTGTTCTTGCCTCACAGGAGTGGAACCTGATGTGGTATTCTGTTGTTCAGCATGTTGTGCTGCTTTGAGATGCTTTTCTATTTACCGCTGTTGTAAAGAGTGATTATTTAAGTTACCATAGCCCTCCTGACAGCTCAGACCAGCCTGTTCGTTCTCCTCTGATCTCTCTCATCAGCAAGGCGTTTCCACCTGGAGACTGCTGTGTGTGATAATCCCAGGAGATCAGCACATTCCAACAGCCATACCACGGCCGAAGTCACGGGGATCTCATTTTATCCATTCGGATGTTTGATGTGAACATTACCCGAAACTCTTGACCTGTATCTGCAAGATTTTATGCATTGAGCTGCTGCTACATGATTGGCTGATTGGATAACTGCATGAATAAGCAGGTGTACAGGTGTTCCTATTAAAGCTGCCAGTGAGTGTACGTGATATTGTTAGCAGTAAAGTTATTTTGCAAAATAGTCAAAGTCTTCCTGCGTGGTGTAAATAATAGATTAATGAGCCAAGTGCTGTGGCTTTTGGTGGAATTGCTTTATGATGTGGCTCGGCACATGTTACAGTTTTTTTTTTGTTTGTTTGTTTGTTTTTTTTTGCTTATGCAGTGAAGGCAGAACGTGTTTTTCCCCCCAAAAATGCAGGAATTTCCTTTAAACTGTTTTCTCCTTCTAATTAGCTCCGTATGAACATGGATGATATGGGGAGAAATGATTTATATCCATAAATAAAAACACATTTGTCTTGCCTAAAAAGGTATTTGGGAGTGTATTCCAATTATAACACCTCAATATTATTTGTTAAAAACAAAACCTACAAGCCTATATCTCATATTAGAGGATATTTAGTGTGGATGGAGAGGAACAGGTGGAGACTGGACAGTATGACTGCAGAGAGCTGAAAGGTCAACCTGCAAGGCCAGTGGTCAGAGTTGTGTGAAGTCTGAGGTCTACAGGAGAACCTTCTTCCTGTCAGTAACAGCTGAAGAGCCGTGTCTATTTGTATCTGTCCTTTAATTACATTTACATATAGGGCTAGTGGTCATGTCCGCAATATATATAGTAGTTAATCAGACTATTTAATCTAAAAGAGCTTGTAAATACTCCAACGTCTTTATCAATATTCATCAGAAACTCTAAACGAATGAGGGTCATTTAATAGGATTTCACAGGAATATGGAATTAACAAACGCTAACAGTCTACTTCTCATCGGAATAGTTGAATTTGTTTAAAACATTTATACACTTAAGCCAGAATCTATGAAAATACGTGACAGTCTTGATTTGATTTGTCATATTTTCAGTGATTTATTTAAAGATAAAAAGCCAAACCCGTCAAAATATATAATAACATTCAAAGCTATTAGCTCGCGTCTCTAGCTAGAAAGCTTAGCACGCAGGCTCTGGAGCTAACAGTATATCCTCCAACATCTTCATCTTTTCACAACATACACACAGCTCCCTGAGTCAGGTGCAGAGAGCCTCAAACACACCAGTCTATTTTAAAACACAGTCTCATAAAAATATAGCCAGAATTAGCCATGATGATTAGTTCTGCTTTTGTATCAGTTGACTTGGGTATAAATTTATAGCCGTGAAATTTCATTGGGTGGTCAAATTCTCTTTCATCTCTCCTCTCTGTTTCTGAGCTTTGTGTATGGATAATCCACAGCATATATTGTCAAAAATCTGTTTATTTAAGAGCGTGCTCTTAAAATCTGTGCTTTGTGTGTTTAAATACTTTCCTTGGCAACTGCTCATTGGTGCTGAAATATAGGACAAGGGAATCTCCCTTTCTTTTTTTAAAAAAAAGGAGAGACATGGTGAGAGGTGGAGGTTTCTAAATCAGCCCCTAATCCATGTAATCAGCCTTTAAGTAAGGGTTTGTGTGTGTGTGAGTGTGTGTGAGTGTGTGTGTGTGTGTGTGTGTGTGTGTGTGTGTGTGTGTGTGTGTGTGTGTGT
>JAKKZN010018873.1:0-10083 GCA_033441825.1 Pangasius elongatus | reverse complement strand
CGCAAACTCGCAAACTCGCTAAGGCTACATATAGTACCCGCTAACGTCTGACTGCCAACCCATTTTTGGACCGAGAAGCTTCACTGAAATTGAGACCTATTGATTTGCCGTCAGTTCATTTAGCGATGAGACTATTCATTCCCGTCCAACAAAATAATGAGCTTGTGTTTAGCGACACAATTTTCTTGTGGGCTGGCAACCAAGAAAAAAAACAAAAACAAACAAACCCTGAAATATGGAAAAAATGCAGATGAAATATTGCAGAATACTGAACTGTAGCGTCTAAGGCCATGGAGAAGTGGTGATTATGGGCTCGTAAGAGGTATTTTTAATCACCTTAGCTGTGTGAAAATGAGCCAGCGACTCCATCTGCTTGGTTTCTCTTCAGTGGCCTTGATGAAGGCAGAAAAAAGCTAAGCCAGGATTAGACAGAAGCATATCTTTCTGTCAACTTATATTTCATATTAGATAGTCCTCTTCTGTTTATGTTTTTTTCAGTCATGTAGAAAAATTTCTTAAGGAATGTAGATGGCCAGCTTGTTATTTTTAGAGCACTCAACCTCCGACCCCTTATTAATCACCATATTTGTCTCGGCTACTTCAAGAAATCTGAAGAACGTTTCCATTTATTGTTAATAAATCAAATCACTAGAGTAAATGAACGAAGATGGGCATATCTCCCTTGGCTTCCAACGTTAGCCTTTTAGCTGGAGGACTCACTTAGCAGCTTGCTATTTCTTTGTGCTCAATAATTACAAATCCAACCACTGCCTTGATGTTATTCTTTTTTTAGGAATACTGCAGCGCTGTCGAATTCTCAATTCTGATTGGTCAGGAGGAATCTTTATGGAAGACGTTCTACACAATCCAAGATGTGTTGGTTATTTCCCATAACACACCTCCTGTCGTGGATTATTCCTTACTTAAAAGCCCGTCACTCTCACTCTACCGGTACTGCGAATGATGATTCTTCTCTTTCTCTTCCTCTTCCGTTTGAACTGACACACAATAGGCCCAAAACAAAGACGAGCTGCGTGCTACTGTAGAGGGAGTAACCCACAAGTCTGCATTTCAACCCGCTAGGCAATTTTTCCTCCACAGGCAATTAATATTCAACTTGATAGGCTAAGTGGAGCGAGTGTGAAAGCACAACACAATGGAAGGGATTTCACGTCCTAAACAAACCTGCTTCACCGTCAACCAATGGTCATGAGAAACCCCAAACATGTCATCCGGTGTAGTGTAATGTTAATACTTACACACGAATTCATACACACACTCCATTTTGATGAAGCAGATATAAAGTTTGATATATCTCACGGACGTTCATGGCTGCCACTACAGCTTTTAAGCCAGTTGCTATGTTTAGACATGTAAAATATAACTGATGCTGGTTCTAACCTTCACCTGGCCTTTGACCTCAGCCCTCGTCTATACGTCATCCGAGTGAAACTGGACCTGTATCCTAAATTATTCTTAGAAGGACCCCTGGAGAGTCTGACTTTCTGCCCTCTTGCCACGTCTAGAGCAATCTGAACTGCAGCACTCGTTAGGGAACGGTACGTTCTGCAGGAGTAGAAACTCCACAACACACCACTGGGACAAGTGTTTTAGACTGGAAAGTACTATAGGACTAGAATATACAGTACATGGTGGAAAAACAGGTACTTACTGTGGTCTATTTTATTATGGCTCAAAGCGAAGAACGAAATCTATGCTAATGAGCCAGATGTCCACTTGAGTGAAAGAGCACTTGATGTCATGATTGGAAATCTGCACAATTCCAAAAAAAAAGTCTCAGGTTTTTCGGTGTAAACAATCCTCTGCTTGGTTTAACCTCTTCGGTCTTGTACAAAAAAATGTCCTATCATTTATACAAACATTTGAGGCTAAATGGACTTCTAAATCTTTCAAAATTTCATTACAACTGAGATAAATAACTCATATTATTAATAACTACTTGAACCTTTTCCCAGATGCCTCTGACAAGCAAGGAGAAGACAGCGCACCACACTCTCGTATAGAGCTGTTTGCTAAATTGTTTCTGCTTATAGAGAATTCAATAACTATTACAAGTATTAAATTCGGTTTGGTTTGCTTGTTCTGGTGTTTTTAAATCTTTACGTAAAATCAGATTTAACCTCAAGGAGTCTTGTCGTCATTTGGCGTGACCAGTCATGTGGTGTAACCAATTATGGCAGTAAAAATATTAACCTCCAAATTAGATATTGAAGTTCTGTTTCTGAAATATTAATCGCTGACTTAATATGCTGAAGTAAACCCATTTTATGGGTTTTAAAAAGAAATTTAATCTGTTAATTTCATGAACACCTGACAAACTGCTCCTAAAACATAAAAATGAACATGTTACTTACGGAACAAAACAAAAAAAAAAACAAAGTGCAAACTCATTTTTAAAGCAATTCGCTGTACTACAAACAACATGGCAAAGTATTATATCCAGGTAAAGGTAATATATTATTTTAAATATAAACAAATTTAAACAGTCGCACCACATGACTTTTTATTGGCAAGAATTTGTTGACCTGGAAAAAAAAACATTAAAATAATTAAATTTAATGTTTATATTAAAATTTATGGGTACAGGTTTGTTCAAATATTTGAATTATTGTAAAAAAAATATGCAAAATTGTCATGATTTTGACAAAAACCCTTTCAGAATCCTAATCCGTCATTGACTCGTATAATATTTATAACCAAACGAATGACTATGTTAGCTAGCCAATTAGCTAGAAATTGCATGATTTTATAATCTGTCTCGATTTGCCATATTTTCCAGAAATGTGTAAAGAAACGTGTCGAAATAAACCACAGTGTGAACGATTTAAAGCAAAGTTGGCTAGTTGGCTGGCAAATTGCTAGTAAGCTAGCTCTCATTTGAAGTAGGCCAACAGAATTTGGTATTTAAAGTGAATTTAAAGTGAATTTAGTACTTTATACATTCAGAAAGAAGGTTTTTGAGTTACAGGATAGATTAAGACCAAGAAAATTGTGCGAAAATTACTAAATTTACTGTCATAGAAATACCCAGAAGCTCTTTGTCAATCAGAAGAGACCTAGCTAAGTTAGCTAATATGGCTAGTAAGCTTGCTGCTGCTAAGCTAGCTATTATGCTACAGGGAAAATCAGTAGGAGTGTCTGTGTTTTATTTGTATTCTAATATAACTGTAGCGAAACGTAGCAAAACGTAGCATCAACAATATTAGCTGAGTTAGCGAGCCATTTAGTTTTTCAGGAGCAGCCTGATTTTTTTTTCCCGTGTTACTGAAGCCAAGGACTACACATTTACATATTTACACCATTGTTGTCATGCTTTATTATTTCAAATCCATATTTTAAATGTCATTGTGTTGATCCGTTCAAACAGACAGGAGGTTTCCAAAGTATCCGCCTGGAAACATTTCCAAAATGGCCGCCGAGCAGACAGACTTTGCTACTTTACTACACTTTGGAAGTGGAAAATGGGTTAACAAATTTCACTCAAACACCAATCTATATAATCACAATCATTTGTTTTTATACATTCAGAAATTATATTTTCAACTTTTTTTTTTTTTTTTTGGTAAGTTTGTGTAAGTTGAAGTCTTGAACTAGAAGTCTTTCAAAGTTCTAGCAAGACTCACTGACTGGCTGTTTTTCAAGAGACCACACAAGATTCATAAACGTGTCTAAATCGTTACTAATATATGTTGCTAATTAAAATAGCGGGTGGTGAAAACAATATAGCAAACGGTGCATCAGGGAGCAGGAAAAAAACTGTTTATTGACCGCTCCTCTCAAACATCTTTACATTTTGAAGAAAATGGTCCAAACCTGAGCATGCTAGTTAGTCCTATTTCTCTCACTTGATGTATTTAAATGCTGCAATGTTTTAAAGTGAAAGCAAACCAGTCCGTTCTCTGACATGGTTTGTGGCACAAGGTTAAACACTGGATATTGTAATGAGTGGATTTCCATGCTAATGGAGGAACGGAGGTCGCCAGGTTTTTAGAATTTGGCCGAATGCTTTTCGCTAATGCGCCTTTGTGTCAATATTTGAGTCTGCCTATATGCTGCTTTTATGCAGCTGTCAGACTACGACGTCTCAATCAAGGCCTGTTTGGATGGCGAGGGGCCTCTACTTTCTGCTTTTTTTTGGACCTTTCCTTCTTAAAACGAGACCTGCGCCGACGTTACTTCAGGGTCGTTGAGTTTCCTGAGGTTATCAACCTGAGAATTAATCAGCTGCAGCTGTCTCTTTGGATAAGAAATGCCTTGACAGATTTTGCTTTCTAATGCGTTTCAGTGTGTCGAGTTTCCGATGGATACCGTATATACAGATTTACACAGAAAGTCCATTTTACCCCGAATCTAAAATCTGAATTATTAACATTATCTTTCTGAAATGAGTCATATATATATATATATACACACATGAAGTGTAAAAAAAAACTGTGCAGCTTTACAGAATAGTGCACTTTTGTGAAGGACTCAATACAGGGCCATGTGTGTGTGTGTGTGTGTGTGTGTGTGTGTGTGTGTGTGTGTGTGTGTGTGTCCTCCTCTCTGGCTTGCTCCACAACCGTTTTTCAGAAAGCCAGGACATGGCTAAAAAAAAGTTGCGCCTAAAAATACACACCAGCAGGATGAGGAACCCCTTACGGAACTGTTCCTCTGGCCGACAGAGCCACACACACACAGTAGGCTGGAGTCCTGCAGTGGGTGGGAAAGCTCTGTGTGTGTGTGTGTGTGTGTGTGTGTGTGTGTGTGTGTGTGTGTGTTCAGCTATCAGGCAACAGTTGGGAAGAGGCTGTCAGTGAGAAAGTGTGCAATGTTCCGGAGGATTAGTGATAGGGGGGACACACTCGAGTGAAAGGGAGATTAGAAACAGAGAAGGCTGAATCAGAGGTAAGAGTGGAGATCAGATTTAGGAGCTCTATTAGGAGCGCTGCGTTTGCTGTTAAAGCAATACTACGGCATCTTTCGACCTCAGATCTCTCCAAGGTATCTTTTTAGTATGTCGGTAGTTACTGTGAAACAACACGTTTCTCTGACCTGAGAAAAGAGCAATAAAATCGTTTCCTTCTAATGCAAGGAACACGCATCTAACGGAAGTCGAAGGGCGGACGTTGGATTACATTAACACATGGCTGTATGATTCAAAACTCATCTGCTAGACTCCGTACAAAGAATTCAACAGCCGTTGAGTTTTCTGTAACGAGACATCCATGGAAGGAGTCTCCAGTGTCAGTGCTTTGTAACAGTCGAGGTAAAGCTGTGCGTTTTTCCTCCATGGGAAAGTCTTCGGGATGAAGCGTAACATGACAAGAACGAAATTGCAGGACGGCTGTGTATAACGGACGTGCACTAGCTTGCTTTGTTGACATCCCACGACATAACTAGAAATGGATAAAAAAAAATTGTTAATTAATTGTAATAAATGTAATGGCAAATCACGTCACTCGTAATGAGGTATGGACCATTTTCTACATACTACATACAACTTAAATGATGTGTATGCACACACACACACACACACACACACACACACACACATATATAGGATTCAACAAACTTATTAGAAGACGTCGAGTACAGAGTTGAAATGTGTTGGATTTGTTGTTTGGGATAATCACAGGTACACAGATCTCGAGATTAGGTGATCTTGAGAGAAATGCTGGAGTATTCCTTTAATAGTGGAGTGGCATGATAAGGATAATTATTATTGTTTATATCTGGAGATTTGAGGAAGCTGTATGAGTGTGTGTGTGTGTGTGTGTGTGGGCCTGTTCTCTTACTGTTAGGAGGGCTGATATGATCAAAAGGAACTACAAAGATGATTAATACTAATTAGAAACAGAGATCTGTGTGTGTGTGTGTGTGTGTGTGTGTGTGTGAGTATCGGGTGCAGTGTGTGGGCCTTTCTCTTTGTGTGAGCTATTGCTCTGGATAGGAAGGAGGCTACACGAGGGGCAAGGCCAATTTAACACACGCACCCAGACACACTGGTGGAATGGGCTACAGATAGCAGAGATGAGAGATTAGTTTGTTAGCCCCCTTCCCTGCACCTGCTGTGTGTGTGTGTGTGTGTGTGTGTGTGTGTGTGTGTGTGTGTGAGGGGGCAGGGGCTTAGAGGAGACTGTTTTGAAAGTGTGCTATCGGGGGTTGGGATTTGTGGCCGAAAAAGTGTATTACTTTCACAAGCTGGCTAGCTTGAAAAAAAAAAAAGCTTTTCTCTTTTCCCTTCACAGCCATGTTACCATGTTTTATGGATGACATATGCTCACGATCTGAAAAAAAACAAAACAAAACAAAAAAAAACCCCACCAAATTTGGCAAGGAATAAAAATCAATTTACCTCACAGATTCATCCCATTAGCATGTACAGTAATAAAAGTTTTTAGTATTTATTTATTTATTTATTTATTTATTTTTATCTTCACTGATTGTAAAACATTTCTCATGGGATTAACGCTGACTTTGAGTGGGAAGTCAGAGCTTGGAATTGAGTCGTTTTTGACCTCCGTGAATTCAAGCTACAGAAAAAATGGATGACTCCATTTTTGTCTTTTGTTAGCAACAAGCTAGCCAGCTAACTGTGATGAGTCATGTNAGTATAACTCATTTTAAGGTAAGAAGTGCTGCTTTGTTTACTGCTGATGCTGTGAGCAGCCATGTTGATTTGACGTCACTTGCTGAACTCGGGGTTTAAGCCGGGTTTAACTCTGAATAGGAATTCTGAGTTCTTTCTGTTTTTTTTTTCCTAATCGGAGGTTGGAAATGACGAGTTCTAACGTTTAGACGATTGCAATTTAACTTCCAAGGCTTTTATTTTGTCAAGTTCTTATCCATATATGGTATTCTTGTTCCGCAATGAGCCTTTGAGCAGCCATCTTTAATTAAAGCTCATTTGATACTAATCTGTCTTTTAATTCACCAGTCATAACACATTTTCAGAACTAGAGTACATTTCCGTTGTTTGAGAACGATTAAAACCTGCGTGTCAATATGGCAAAGAGATGTTTATTTAATATTAATGGAAGGAGTCTCCAGTGTCAGAGGTAAAATTTGTGACAAAGTTTTCCGCCATGGCAAAAAGTCTTCCGGACGGAGGAGTTGAAGTGAGGGAAGTGAGGGAACGACTGTTTATTGCTGTTGGAGCGTAACTGTTAACAGGAACTCACTTCTTTCATGGACATTCCACAGATAAATAAAAGTATATCCTGTAATGAATACTAATTGTAAACATTGGCAAATTGTTGTGATATAAAAGGAATATGCATCACACCACCCTTTCGTTAATTACTGTATTCTCCTTTCACAGCACACGTTGCTGTGTTTTATTCCTTCCTTATTTACTGTTAGTGTTTTGCTAGCTGCTGTATGCTAGCACACGAGCGATATCATTCTGAAGCTGTAGCTGTTTTAACTCTTCGATCTCAGTTAACCTCTTGACATTAAATTGTACTTTCGCTGGTGAATCTCTTTCTCTCGGGACAGGGAGCCCCTTCTCCACCCCCTCACACACATAGCTCAGGCTATTGAGTCGTCCCAAGTGTGTTCCTCAGCCTCCACTCCATTGTTTTCTGCCTTATTGATTTCAACCAGGCCGCCTTGTGTCACCACAACAAGCTCCCTATTTGTCCGGATTTGTGCTCTCTCTCTCTCTCTCTCTCTCTCTCTCTCTGTCTCTCTCTCTGTCTTTCCCATCTCCCTCCTCCACCCTCATTCTTTCCCTTCTCTAGGATGAATGACCTCTGTTAAGTCAAAAAAATCTTTAAAAGCCTTGGCCAGACGGTTATTAAATTGCAATCAGCTGCCTGTCCACGACGGAGTTCACATTTGGATTTCAGTTTGACATCTATTAAAAATCACTGCTGGTGTTCGGAAACACTGAAAATAACCGTCCGTCTGAATCACTTCGGGAATCTGAATCTCGCTTCCCCCATCCCGAATTACACGAACGCTGTCCTGAAGTTCTGGACAGAGAGAAGAAGATCAGATTCAGTCCTGCTGAATCAATTAGCCTATGCGTTTAATTCCAACAAAAAAGGATCACACCATATCCTGGTTGCAGTGTTAAGCTAGCTTGGTCATATTTAGCTATATGTATATATATATAGCTATAACGATAGCCTATCGGTGTAATATTTAATTTCATGTAACACTTAAAATTATAGATATATATATATAGATCATATTCACTAGCTAGCTATTTGTGATTGGCTACTCCACTGACAATAGCCTGGTTTGACGCTAGCCTGCTTGCTATCCTTAATCACTATTTTACGGCACTGCTGGTAAGCTAGATGTTTTGCTAGCATACATTAATGACAATACTTTATTGTAACACTAGCTAGCTTATTTAACAGCACCCTAGAAACCTTTAGTGAACAATCTCTAATCTAAGTAATGGAATGGAAACTAGCCTAATGGCTTTCATCAAAAAAAACCCAAAAAATAATGCTAATTGGCTTAATGGTTTCCATCAAATTCCCAAAATTTTCTGTTAGAGATTTTCTAGCTACTATTAAATATCGCCAGAATCCAATATGGTCTTGGTCTCATGGGTATCAGAATAAAATTATGCAAAATAAGCCATTAGGAACCATTAGTAATGGCACACCTAATTAAACTACCATTACACAACACTGAAAGCCAATTAGGACTGGCCAAAAATATCGAATGTTTTTTTAATTTTTAATTAAAGGACAGTTGTTTAGTGTATTAGGTACATCTGTATGATACTTAATAAACTGGCAACTCTGTGTATTTGGATTACAACATGATGCTAGTATATGAACAATGTGTTTGTTAATGTCTGGAAAAAAAAGGTGCACGGGCCCCTACACATACTTATCACTGCCTTTTTTGCGCATATGCCTGGTGTGGAAAATAGGTCATAAGTTATTGAGCCATTGGATAGCCAATTTCCTGCAATATGATTAAGGCGAGTGAATGTCTGCAACCACACAGACTCTGATATGAGTATTATTAAAGGTCTGGGATGAGCTTTAAAAGTGACAAACTGCACGTTTAAGAGACTTACTGTGATATGCGTAGGTCTAAAAATCAATAACGAACACACACACACACACACACATACACACACCGCAAATCCCTTTCCGCCGCATAACGCTGTCCTATGTAAAACTGTAACACTATTATTGTTTATTGCACTCACAATCTATGCTCATGCAGGCTCCCCGAGAGCTCGACAGCAATATAGAGCAATATGAAATATATATAAATGTGTGTCGAGGTGCTGAAACAGGCGAATACGTCAAGCATATATACAACAAGGCGGAAAACATCGGGCTCAGCGATTAACTATGAATGAGAGCGCACTGCCAGTGGGGCCGAGGATACAGGCTGAGAATACGTTCAAAGCTTCGCGTTGTGCCGTGTCTGACCTACGCACGTCACTTTCTCGAAGTGAAATGCACAACACCGAAATCCGACTTTTTTAGGAGTTCGTTCGATAAATCTTCTGAATTTATCATAGCGACATAAACATTCTGAGAGTGTTGGTTTTTTTTTATTGTCTTATCTCTAACTTCTTTGTAAGAAGAAGAACTGCAGAGTAAGTCTGACTTTTCATCTTATACCTTTTTATTCATTTTTTTTTTTTTTTTGTTCATGAGTGTAAACATCTAACATTCTCAATTCCAGTCTGTTCATATGTGGTACTCAAATCCACTCGATCCCTATTGGAATTCCTTCAGTTGTAATCCCTGGGAAAATTGGATTTTCATAGGTTAAACATTTGAATATCTGATTTCTATGTGATTCCACTTGGGTTTTTTTTTTTTAGATAGTTAATAAAGAAGGGATAAAACACTTTTCTGGTGGTGTGCTGTTATTGGAAAATAATCAATGCTGGAGTAGTAGGGTATGGCCAAACAGCATGTCCCAAAGTGTTTTATTCCTCTTATACCACAGCAATTTGTCCAATGATTACAGTTTTTTTTTAAATTTATAAAAGACATACAGTGCTTTTATCCATTTATAGTTACATTAAATATTGTGGAATGTCTGAGAAAGAAGTTAGCTACACCTACAATCCCTGCCGGACCCGAACCC